>JANRGW010006481.1:0-11261 GCA_024733675.1 Psilopsiagon aymara
GCAGTAACTAAAACATTGGTGTTATCAGCACTGTTCTCAGGCCACAAGTCAAAAACACAGTGCTGCACCAACTACTAGGAAGGGGAAAAATCACTGCTACTGCTGAACCCAGGACAAGTAGGACGAGACATAGTGGAGAAAACGTAAGAAAAATTGCATGATGAATATAAACTTTGACATTATGAGTAAGACCAAGAAGGATAAATCTGTGATCACATTCTAATTATCATCACATCTATTGTGGTGCCAAGTTGACTTCCAGTGATGCCGGTAGCATTAATGCTTTTCTCCCTGCCCTTTATTTTCTGATTTTTGTGCCTGTACTGATTTTTTTCACATGTATTCCTTTTTAATTAGTAGCTTAGTAGCTGTGATTGCTTAAGATAATAAGAGGTGAAAATTTTTCTTAATGAGGTCATGATATGTTTCACAATTTGGAAGAAAATGTTTTGTGTTTTTCTAGTTTGCTTTAAAAAGTTTTTACAAGGCCCTTGCTGAAGTCTGGCCTCAGCCTTCAGTTAAATACTGTAAGATGACCAGAAGATCATTTAGTGATTCATTCCTAGTTCTTCTTCTGGCACCCATGTCAACTTTAATGCAGCCTCCACAATGTTTTGCTGGCCAAAGCCAAAGCTGCAGCAATAACTATGTCAGAAGCAGGCACTGTGACAATATCTACTACTAACATTATTTATAGGCTATCTACTCCAACAGAGACCAATCAATTTTATTAGAGAAATAAGAAAAAAATAATTTGTGGATGTATCTAAAAGATACTGTAATGTTAATTGGTCCAAGATGCTAGCATTGGCATCTGGTTATCCATACACTGTTTTATTTTTACAAAGAAGTGCACCCTTACTTTCTCCATGCAAGCGCTCCTGTCTTCATAGAACTACTCACTAAAAGGTGAATAGAATTTGGTAAAATGTGTATTAGGTTCTCTAATTGCCATGCTTTCAGGATAAATATCATATAGTGACCCAAGCTAATCAATTGATCTGTTTGAAATTAAAATATCCTCAAAACCTGTAAATTATCTTACCTGCATAAAACTATCATTTACAAGATATTCTCTCAAATGCTCCTTGTACTCTAGCTTTCTGGTGTCTACAAAAGATCAGTATGCTATTTAAACTTTCAATGCTTAGTTTTACCTAAATATATTAAAGGTAATTTTTGAAGCAATGTTATCTTCGTTTCTGGCTCTTTGTCTCTTTAATAGAAGGAATAAATAAAGAGTGATAAATATGAGCTTAAGAAATGCAGTGGACGTATACAAATAGAATGCAAACCCACAAACTATTGATATCCAACAACTGTACTTCAGAACAGAGTCTTATATTCTCTGTGACAGTTATGTATTTCAGTAAAGACAAGTGTAATTCATTCATGGGAAGACCAGGATCTCTTTTGGAAGGAGAGTAAATGATAATTCACTGAAATAGATTTTAAAATGAGTACTTTAAACTGTGTCCATGAATATGTTCTTTAGAAGGCAGTGTTGACTCTAAGTGTGCAATAATGTAAGCACAATTTCAGACAGGTCTGGTATAAGCTTTATTAACTATGATTGTAGTAAAAGAACATTGTTCTCTGTTAAGTGACTGCAGAGACCCAACCTATATACTGTTTCAGGAAAAAAAAATATTAAAAAGGAAGAGGCAAGGAAAACCAATAATTTCTAGGTTATCAGAGCCAGGTATCCACCCCTGGGAGGGATGAGCTCCTTACGTAGCTTACTAACTGCCACACTACTAATGAAAGTGTAAATAATAAGCCAATATAGAAAGGTGGCTCTTGAGGGAGCCTATAGGATTGGCACAACAGGTATTGTATTAACTCAGAACTGAGGAGTGAGAAATCTATCACAGACAGATTCTAGTTGAAAAGAATGCTGTTTCAGTTGACATCAAATTCTTAGCCAGACCTTTTAAATCTTAAATATCAATATTTTAACCGCTACAGCAAGTACCTCACTTCACTAGTAACAGACTAGAATTGAACCTGAAAAATGTCCCAAAAGTTTTAGAACACTGGTAGTAATAATGAAAATCACAGTGAAGTTCCCCCCACAGTTTAAAAATTTATTAAATATTTGTACAATGTTTAGCCTCCAAGTTTCAGTGCCATTAATCAAGATGATAAAATACAGTAAATATGCATTAAGCCATTACAGTTTGAAAATGCATTTTTTTCTAAACAGATTAGCACTGATCAGAAGTGGTTTATTTGTAATCAAAATGCTCTATGCAAAGCTGAAATATGTAAAGGGACACTGGCAATTCCTCTTGATACTCCTTTGTCACCAGATTTGTGAGATGCCTCAAATGGTATGATGTTGATATTAACATCAGTTGTCTGCTGGAAGAACAGTGAGCTTACAACAACAAAAGGATTTTTAAATGTACAGATGAAGAGAAAAGCAACAAAGGGGAAACCAGTTGTTATATGGATAAGGAAACAGCTTTGCTAAAGTATGCAGTCTAAGCTAACTAACAACACTTAGAGGGTGACCATGCTCCCCCTCCTCCTTCCATTTATTTCCATTTCTACGGATCCTGCAGCATCAATTCCAGTAATTTGGAGTAGTGCTAAGTTAAGATTTTAAGCAGAAAACAAAGTTTGGAAATTTAGCTTTTACACTCTATTTACAACAATAAGTAGTAATTCAGATCATTAGTGCCATCGTCTTCCTGGCTTCCTGGGGCAGGAGATGGGTCCCCCTGCTGTCCTGTGCGGGTGTTTTCAGGCTTCCAGGAAAGATACCAGCTGCCTCTACCGTGGGGTATCTCATCTCTGAAGGCAAATTCTGCCAGAGCAGTCCATAAAGAAACAGGCAGCCTGTACTTTCTACCTGCTGATGGACGAATTAGGGTCCACGTGGTAAACTAAATAGGTCTGGACACGGGCTTGAGATTTGGATTCAGTTGTCCATGAGGATTTATTATCATTGTGGTCCCTGGCATACTTTGGCGTAGGGTCACAAGCTTTCTTTCAGACAGCACACTCACCCTCCCCACTTTTTGAAGTAGTATGGACCAGTTTTATTTTCTGTCAGACAAAATAGATGAGGCAACCTGTTCTGATAAAAGAGATTTTTGTTCTACAGATGGGATATCTGCCATGTTGTATGGCCAAAGAACAGATCTCAGCCATGTGGCTCAATAGATTTCTAGAAAACTTCAGATTTTATGTGCTAAAAGCAGCCCCCATTTTCAGAGGGGCAGAAATATCAGACAATACCCTGAAATCTGCAAGGTGCATCAATGATTATCCACACAGGGACTTCATATGTTCAGCAGATTATTAAACTCAGCATAAATAAAAGTAATTTTTCGGAAGTCTTCTCCAGGTCACACCATGGTAGCAATGAGAAGCAACAGGATGCATAACTTATTTGGTCTGCCCATGCATATTGGATTGCCTTTTGGCATATCAATAAAGCTTAGTAAGGAAATGCCATTAAACTTCCCTGAATTTTGTCCTCATCTTTTTCATACATAAAATACGAGACCATGTTGTAGGAGCTATATGACTATAAATTTAAAAAGTGAACATATGTTTTATCTTTGACAAAGCTTACTTTAAAATTCATACTCTTATTCTATTGTATTCTTAAATTATTACAATTGAAAACCCAGACTAAAATACTCATAACTCCAACATGGTGATGCTGCTTTTTCTTTAAAACCAAAAAAGCAAAAGCCAACCAACCAACCAACCAACCAAAAAACCCCTTGGTTGCTGGTTTTCAGGCAGGACACTGGCAAATGGAGGCAGATAGAAAACTTTTCCATTTTTCAAAAGTCTCCTATGGTATTTTGATAATGTGCACACCATAAATAGTTTATGATTCTAACACAAATATTATTTATTTGGCCTTTGTGAGAATCACTGAATTAAGAGTATGTTCAAACTAATAAATAAACTTGGAGCTACTTCCTATTACTTTTTGAATTAAAAAATAATATCCCAATGGAGGTGCAATAAAAAGTACAACTCCTCATTGTAAAATCAAAACTGGCCAAAAACAACTTAAAAATTAGCTGATTAAAAGTTGCATTTTTTATGGTTTGGAGGAGGAAAACAAATGAGGAATTCTAGAAAACAGGAGACCAATATCTGCTAATTTACACAGCTTGTATCTATTATGAAACTTAATTTACAAATTTCTTACAGAATAAGTATTTCCATATGGCAAACTCACAGGCTAACTCTGTCTTTTGAAATTTACTTTGCTATGCATATTGATGTCACCAACAGGTCAAAGGAGTTGATTCTACCCCTCTGCTCTCATGAGACCTCACCTGGAGTACTGCATCCAGCTCTGGGACCCCCAATATAATAGGGACATGGAACTGCTCAAGTAAGTCCAGAGGAGGGCCACAAATATGCCCAGAGGTCTAAAGCACCTCTCCTATGAAGGCAGACTAGAGAGCTGAGTTTGCTCTGCCTGGAGAAGAGAAGGCTCCAGGGAGACCTTGTAAAGGTCTTCCAATAACTAAAGAGGACCTACAGGAAAGGGGAAAGGAGAGGAGAGGGATATTTTACAAGGGCATGTAGTGATAGGAGGATGGGGAATGGCTTGAAACTAAGAGTGCAGTAAAAGATGTAGCTTTGATATTAGGAAGAAGTTCTTTACTGTGAGGGTGGTGAGAGACTGGAACAGGGTGCCCAGAGAATTTATGGATGGCCCATTTCTGGCAGTGTTCAAGGCCAGGTTGGACAGAGCTTTGAGCAGTCAGGTCTAGGGGAAGGTGCTCCTGCTTGTGGCAGGGGGGTTGGGATTAGATTATCTTTAAGATCCCTTCCTTGGTCATTCCATGATTCTTTGATATGATGGTTATTGTACCACTGTTGCCAAAATGTATAAGGACTATATTTTGGAAACCAGAGTGTATTTTTTTTTTCAGGTAATCAATATAATTACAAACTGTGACATACAATTCAGTTTTAGACATTCAAGGTCCTGAATATGTTATTCTCCATCATTACATGAATCTTTTCATACAAATGGCATAATTGGGGGGGGGGGGGGGGGGGGTTGATACAAAGTACACATAAACTAAGCTTTTTAGAAAGAATTTCTGGTCTGTAAGCCTTGTGGGACAGACCACTTTTAGTCTCGCAGGGAATCACACTGTACAGTACTATGCACGGACCACAGCTGGACAGCAAATCTTTACCATTATAAATAAGGGCTTTAAAATTTGGCCTAATAAAATGGAGGATTTTATCATTGCTTACTGTTTCCTGATGTGCAGTCATCTTGTCTCAGACTTTTTCCACGTCTCAGTGGAGGGATGAGCTACAGTTGAACAATAACCAAACAGAGGGATCAATGTCTGGCCATATAATTCTTGAATCTTCTGATTTGGATCTTTCTGGTTCTGTTCAAACTTCAAGATTCCCTAAGATTCTCTGCTGTCATGGATCTAATAAGCTTTCACAAATAATGGACCTATTCACATTTTTATACAAATACCTCATCCACTCTTAGTAAACTGTGATTTGTAAACTCTATGAAACCTAACATCTCCATGCCTGTAGAATTCTCTTGAGCCTAGGTAACCCAGCTTTACATCAATTCTGTGTTAACAACAATTTAATGTAAAATTCTGCAAGAATCTAGACTAGTTGGCTCAAATAAAATGCTCAAAAACTACTGTGCTGTAGTCATTTTTAGTTGATTTTCCACACAATATATGTGATCTTGAGTGACACTTCTGTGTACATTATGCATATATTTTTCTTGCTTTCATTTTATCCTTCCATATGAAAAGCCTGAAATCAAATTTCAGAGGAATTAGCCAATATGGTTCTTTGTACAGTAGCCAGAACCCCAACAAAGAAGAGAGAAAAAAGAACAAATTAGAAAATAAAAAACACAAATTTTCTGTTGCCTGTCTATTGTACGTAACCACATAGACACTTTCAGCTGCAATAATGAGTTGCAAACAGATTTATTACAACAAATTGAAGAGATTAATGGAAATAGTTAATGGAAATAGTTATGTACATTATAGAAGTGTTCATTAGGGGAAATGAGCATTTATTTCATGCTAATGCTGGTGTTAACTTGCTTTGTACATTCCCAAATACATTCAGAAAAGACTACTATAACAGTCAACCATTTAATAGACTACAGAAGTTTTGGATGTAAGTTATTATTATGTTTTAATTGGTTTTAAAAAGTGTTAACTGAATTGAACTTGAAAACAGAAGTTCTTTTCAGAATGAAATTTTTTGTCTCACGGAATACAGAAAGCTCCCTGGAACTTGGAGCTTTTTTCTGAAACAAGCTTTTGAGTACTGCTTCTGATGGAAAAAAATTGTTGTAGCACGTGAAAGACATCAAAACTGAAGTATAAAATCATAGAGAACAAATAAACTTAATCAATAAATATAGCAACTTGTTAAATGAGATATGCTTGTTAAATGAGATAAACTTGTTAAATGAAATATTAAACCAAAATGAATCCATTATGTAAGTAAAAGTTTAGTAGAGACTAACAAAAGAAGGCATGCAATGGAAGTGCTTCTGTGCTTGCAGTAATGTGCTGAACCTATACAGGTTAAATGATTGAATGGTCACACTCTCCTCTACAGCCAGGGGAGCATTTGCTGTGTAGCTGGACTTGATGCAAAATCTCTTAGTAGCCATATCAGAGCTAGGACTGTGGATGAAAGTGAAACAATCATGTGGGGCTGCATGAAAAGTGAGTATGAGGAAAAACTAAAAATGTAAGCTATTATCCTGCAATTTAACAGAGCTGATTTGGACTTCTCTACAGACATTTTTCTATGTGATTGTTCTATGCTGGCCAGTTATCAGTGAAGGAAAATAGTACCTCAAGTCAAAATGCGAATTTAGACTGTGTGACTTAAGAAATCATGTTCTGAGTATAGGGAATAAATAAAAAGTTATTTTCCTTAAAAATTAGATTGAGAATTAAAAAAACCCAAACAAAAACAAACCAAAACCCGCAACGCAACAAAAGAAACAAACAAAAAAAAAACCCAAAAGCAAAACACACAAAATACCCTCATCCCCCAAAAGGCCCTAACAACATAAAAACTCCAAATCAAATCATATTTACTAATATGGGTTACCAGGAATAATTGCAGGAACAAAGTGGCAAGTACAGAAAGTTTTTAGCAAGAATGTTGTAAGTACTTAAGATGGTCTCAAGATCAAGACTCCAAATGTCTAACTACAAGTGTCTGCTTGTAGTTAAGCCTCCATCATGAAAGCATGGCTTAGCCAAATTGTTAACATTTCCTAATTTGCCTTAGTTTCCAGTTCAGTTTGAGATAGTATGCTAACTTGCCTGAGCTCCAGTTACCAACCTGGGAGGGCAGAGATCAACTGAAGTCTAATGTAGACATTTCAAATACCTTAAGGAGTTTCCAATGACTTTTGATACTCATGTTTGCCTATGAGAAACTAACCTTTATTTAACAGTGTTAGAATCTGATATCTTACTTTTAGGTGGACATCTACAGTTGGTCAGATTAATAGCTCTCTGAATCAGAGTAGCTCTCTGCCAGCATTAGCACACTGAATCCCATGGCTAAATTTAAAGCCTGCAGTGTCAAGCTGAATTCAACCCCTAACATTTAGATACTTAAATTAGTGCAGATGAATCCTACTCTAAATCTTCCATAATGAGGGGAAAGGGAATTGTATAATATTCTCTTTATTCTAGGCAATTGCAGTGCAATGTTTGTACTATTTGTTGCAAAGTTGTAGAAAGAAGGATATATCAAGTTAGTCACAGAAAAAAGAGAAGTTTTTGGTATTCATTAATGCCACTCACCTATCTTTCTCTAAATCTAAAGTTCAAGAGAATAAACTATCTATGCTAGCAGTGCTCACATCAAGGTTTCAGATATTTGAAAATAGGCAAATCATTCAGACACTACTCACATGCTTTGGATTGTATGCTCTTAGTTTAGAGATTAAGGAGAAGAAAGCCATGGGGGAGCTTTATCAAACTGCAGTCACTCTTTTCTTCAGGGACAGCTATTCTTTCTTCTTGCTTGTGCTTGTTGTCCAAGCAACAGTTTGTGCAGTGAACAGTCTTCCCCAACATAAAGCATTCACATAAAGTTGTACTGCTGTAGCATTAGATAGACTAGAGTTAACTATTTCTGTTGTAAAGAACAATCATCTAGTGCAACTATTTGAACATTTCAAGGATGGCCAAAAGGTAAAACATGTCATTAAGGGCGTTGTCCAAATGTGTCAAATGCTGACAGGCTTGGAGGTTCAACTATTTCTGTAGGAAGCCTGTTCCAGTGTTTGACCACCCACTCAACAAAGAAATGCTTCTTAAAGTCCAGTCTAAAAAGCACCTTTTAACCATTGCCGCATGTTCTATCACTGGATACTAGGGAGTATTCCACTTCCCCTCCTCAGGAAGCTGTAGAAAGCAATGAGGCCACCCCTTAGCATCCTTTTCTCCAAACTAGACAAGTCTTAAGTCCATACCCACTCCCCACAGGAGGGATAATCACTCTTTTGACTGGCTGGTTGTGCTGAGTTTGATGTACCTCAGTATGTGGTTTGCCCTCTTGGCTGTCAGGGCACACTACTGACTCCTATGGAGTCTGCCGTCTACCAGCGCCCCAGAACCCTTCCTGCAGGGCTGCTCCCCAGCCAATACTCTCCCAGTTTATACTTGTGCCTGGTGTTACCCCATCCTAGGTGCATAATCCATCATTTTGACTTGTTAAATTCCATCCTACTGATGATTGCCTAATGCTCCAATCTTTGTTGAGCCCTCTGAAAGGTGTCTTGTCCCTCAGGAGTCTCAACAGCACTTCCCAGTCTGGTATCATCCGCAAAACAAAGCTAATGGTGCATTCAACTCCTTCACCTAGGTTGTTGATGAGTATATTTAACAGGACTATACTGAACAGGACTGGCCCTAGAATTGAACCCGAGGAACACTACTGGTGACTGGTAGCCAGCCAGATGTAGCCCCATTCACTACAACCTTTTAAGCTGCGTCCATCATTCATTTCTTTACCCAGTGCACTGCAAATCCACTCATTCCCAAGTTGTCAACTTGTCCAGAAGGATGCTGTGAGGGGCAGTATCAGAAGCCTCACTAAAATCCAGAAAAACTACATCCACTTCTTTTTCTTTATCCAGTAGATGGGTGACCTTATCATAGAAGGATATCAAGTTAGTTAAACAGGACTTGACTTTACTTTTGTGAACCCATGTTGACTATGCCTGATGATTGCACAATCTTTTAAACACATTTCAATAGTATAATCATCTCCATAATTTTTCAAATAACAGGCTATGTAAATATGCCTGTTGTTCCCTGGGTCTTTCCTCACACCTGTTTTTGTAGATTGAAACAAAACTGGATAGCCCAACAGAACTGTTCATCACCTTCTAACCAATACCCAGCCTGGCCCCAGGCAGCAATTGGCCTCTTCTGAGTAACTACCCACAGTTTATGTACTGGGCATGATGTGCTGTGGTATGGAATACCCCTTTGTCTAGTTTGGGTCAGGTGTCCTGTCTCTGCTCCCTCCTGCTTCCTGTGCCCCTCCTCACTGGCAGAGCATGAGAGGCTGAAAAGTCCTTGATCGGGGTAAGTTCTACTTAGCAATGTCACCATAGGTGAGTTGTCAGCATTGCTCTCAGACTAAAGCCAAAACACAGCACTGCACCAGCTGCTAGGAAGAAAATTAACTCTATCCCAGCTGAAAACAGGACAATGATACGCTAATAGGGTACATTCTTATACAATATAGCCTACAAAATAGCCTTCTGACCACATTTGCCTGCAAATCAGAGCCCTTCCACATAAGCATCTGTTCAGTATTCTTTAGCTCGTGGATTTTTTTTGGATCACTTTCCTCTGTCCTTAACAGGTCCTGCATGCAAAAGAGCTTTTAAAAAAGAAGAAATAACCACTTCTTCCAGGCATGTTCTCTTCTGACATGTACCTAAGAGACTACTTGAATCAGCATCTGGTTTTCATTTAATTCAGCTTTAACTTTCAACTTTGTTCAACTTCATGAGTCCCTTTTTTCATTTATACATAATTTAGGTATGAACTGATTACTGGTTGCAGATTCTGCTTTATTTAGGAATGTCCTATATGCCGACAGGCTAAAATATTATTTCTCCTTAAAACATTTGTTCTGGTTTTGGCTGGGGTAGAGATAATTTTCTTCATAGTAGCTAGTATAAGGCTCTGTTTTGGATTTGTGCTAAAAATAATGCTGATAACACAGGAATGCTTTAGTTATTGCTAAGCAGTGCTTACAACAGAGGAAAGGCCTTTTCTGCTCCTTACACTACCTGACCAGCAAATAGGTTGGGGGTGCACAATTAACTGGGAGGGGAGAAAGCCAGGGCACCTGACCAAAGGGATCTCCCATACCATATGACACCATGCTCAGCAATAAAAACTGGGGAAAGAAATAGGAAGAGAGGGGCATTCAGAGTGATGTCATCTGCCTTCTGAAGCAGCTGTTACATGTGATGGAGCCTAGAGACGGCTGAACACCTGCCTGCTAATGGGAAGCGGTTAATGAATTCCTTGTTTTGCTTTGCTTGTGCACATGGCTTTTCCTTTACCTATTTGACTGTCTTTATCTTAACACACAAGTTTTCTTAATTTTACCCTTCCAAATCTCTTTCCCATCCCACTGGTGGAGAGTGATTGAGAAGCTGCGTGGGGCTTAGTTGCTGGCGGGGGTTAAGCCAAGACAACACTTTATTTAGAAAGTGCTTGCCTAGTCTTTCTACAAGGCAGACTAATTTGGAGCTATTTCAGCCACCTAGAGCTGTCAATGCATAATGCTTAGCATTTATTTTAAATGTGTCTATGTAAAGCTCACAGCCAGAAGATCAGAAAGGAAAGCGGATACTCACAAAATCCATTTCTGCTTTCCAGTCTGTCTGATGATGAAACTAGAAAAGTATTTGTGCAGAAATCTTAGTTGGCAAGCTGACCTGACCCAACTTTCCTGATGATACTCATTACTTAAAGTTATTGTATATGGGCTTAGGTTTTCAGTAGAAGGTCTTCCAAGCAGGTTCCCAGAGGAAAACTAGGTTCTACCTTATCTACAAGATCATTTTCAAGGAACAAATATTCTCTAGGGATCCTAAATGCACTTGGCACCTCTTGCCCAGGAATGTTAAGAGATAGCACAGTGACAAATTTGATAAAACCTTGCATGTGATAAGAGAGTTCCTAACTGCAGCAACACTAATGGGCAAA
>JANRGW010006482.1:6454-17456 GCA_024733675.1 Psilopsiagon aymara
AGCACCCTCACAGGGAAGAGCTTCTGCCCAAGAGCTCATCTCAGTCTCCCCTCTGGCAGATTAAAGCCATTCCCCTTGGCCTGTCCCTACAGGCCTTTGGCCAAAGCCCCTCTCCAGATTTCTTGTAGGTATATACCTTTAGGTACTGGAGCTGCTCTAAGGTCTCCCTAGAATCTTCTCTTCTCTAAGCTGAACAATCCCAGACGTCTCACCCTGAGAATTTTCTACTGGCAAACTCCAACTAATTTTGTTGCTATAGTCAATTCATAGCCTAATCATCCGATCTTAACTGCGCTCACCTTCTTAAATTAATGCTTTAAAAGCTTAGTGGAATCATACTTACGATCATTTTGAAAATGAGTCTGCAATAATCCCAAGATCCTCTCCACTTCTTTTTCTGTAGCTTCCTGATGAGACTCCTCCATTTTTTTTAACTGGAAAAAAGAAATACAGTTTCACCACAAATAACCCCTGTGGTAAGACAAGAAGATGAAGAGGGCCTGTTATGAACACCTAACTTTAAAGGCGATTTTCTCTCTCTATGCCACACATGCACAGTTAGACACATGTATGCAAATATAGTGCTTTAGGAATCAATTCCCATCTTAGAGTATCCACCTGAAAGGCTGTAGTTTGTATGTTTTCACCCTATTTACAGGTCTACATTTACTTTCCAATAGTTCCGAGTTATGCCTCATGGCACACAGTCTATGAGTTTACTGCATCTGTAAGGGCAGAAGAGCAGTTCATTAAAAGAAGGAAAAGTTAAAGATCTTTTCAGAAAAGCACCTAAGTTTACATGTAAGAAAAGTGAAGTTTAACATGGTCAAAGGACACAATTGTGATTTCAGATTTGCTCATGGGCTGTGTACAGCTGGGAACTCCAAAGCACTCTCCAAGTACTGTAACGTGCACAGTACCAAATATACTTCTCAAGCAGTCTTCAGCAACCTGTTTGTTGTTCCTGTTAGGTAACACTTTCCCTCTGACCACCGTGCAAGCTACAGAAACTTCCACGCATAACTATATCTAACACAGATTTACATATATGTGATGTGATCATCAGTGTTCCCCTAAGCAAACCACAAAGAGCAGTCGCTTGCTTTTGGAAACAACTGTCTCAAACTCCCCAGCTCCTCTTCTTCCCAGTGCAAAGTGGATCAGAACATTTTCCATCACTATTTGGACTATTATGAAATAGGTTGTATTTAAAAAGCCATATTCAACATTTTTACTATGAGGGTGCTGAGGCGCTGGCACAGGGTGTTCAGAGACACTGTGGCTGCCCCAACCCTGGCAGTGCTCAAGGCCAGGTTCGATGGGGCTTGGAGCCACCTGCTCTAGTGGAAGGTGTCCCCGCCCCTGGCAAGGGGTTGGAACTGGATGAGCATTGAGGTCCTTTCCAACCCAAACCAGTCTGTGATTCTATGTTGCTGCCTCTACATACTGGCATTATCAGCCAGAGGCTCCCTATATTGACATGGTTTATTTTTTCAAAGGAAGCCTCCTGGAAGTATTCTCAGACTTCTGCCTTTCTGCCAGAGTACAACAGAAGGAATGGGAGAACAGACAGCAGAGAAAATAGTGATTAAGGGAGTCAATTAGTCTGTTGTTACCTGCATTTCTGTGCAAATGATGTAGACTGTTAGATTCTTTTTAACTAAAAATTGAAAACATGCTAATGTAGACAAGTTTCTTTTTCATTTCCTTTCAAAGCAACAAGCATCAGAGCAAATAAGCTAATTTGAACTTGTAAAATCCTACCATAAATCCTACTTTCTTCACTCAGTGAAATACTGCAGTCCACACAAACAAATTGAGCAGCCTAACAGTGAAGTCTGAATCCTTTAGTCTGAGTCCTTTAGCACTACACAGTTCCTAACAATAAACCCCAAACCGACATGAGCTAGAAAGATTTAGAAGTCAGTTGTAATAACTGTGCCATAACAAATCAGCAATAAAGGTAAAAGTTCACAAACCTGAGCAGGCATTGCTCTTTTTTCTTCTGTTTCTGTAGACTTTTTCTGTCTCTCAATCCGTTGCCTTGGTACAGGAGGATCAGACTTGAAAGATCCCAGCCTAACCAAGAGAAAAAGTACACATATATGGAAATATATTATATGTGATACATTAAGAAATCTATAAAGTGAGGAACTGATCTGCTGATAAAGACACAAAGTAATGACCAATGTCTAAAAACAAAGCGTCATCACACGTAGATTTCTGTAAACAACCATCCCCTAAGGTTGTTCCCAGTATATGCTGGCAGCCTCCTACCAGAGTTAACAACAGATGTATAAAATTCAGTGCAATTATTCCAACTTCAACAGAAAACTTTCAATCTCCTTTTCTGAAAGCTAAGCAAGAAATGAAATTCATACCCTCCTCTATCTCCACTTGAATTTATTACAGACTTTTCTGTCTGAACACTCTCTCAGAACAGTATGTATTTCTTTTTTATCTATTGTTTGGTTTCTGTAAGTTCAGGTTTACAAGTTTTTCATATATAGTCAATCATAAGAACATTCAGTACACTAAGAAGAGTTCCAACATTTCTCATTAAACAATGTGATGTATGTGCTAGATTTCAGCACTTTCTTGAAGTGCTCACCTCTCTCCATTGACTACATAAGCAACTTAGGCTCCTAGCTTTGGGTGCCTTGAATCTCCACCAAGCTAGATGCCTAAAGGAGAGAGTGTGTATTGAGACTCAATTCAAGTTAGTTCAGCAGGTACCCAAATATTTTACAGCACTTGCTTTTCCCTATCTTGAGTTGCAATTGCTTCATTTCAGAAAACACAGACTAACCACGAGAAAAAATAACTCAGGTCTCACATAAGGATAGAGTCAGAAATTAGCAGTTCTTTTCCTAAACTGAGACACTTTATTGTATCAATGCACTTTATATTCACACATCCTCCATCAAAAGAAGCCCATCATTACTTAAGTCAAAACGCACTTAATGAGAAAACAGTCTTTCTTGCAGCCAGTTTTGTCTTAAAATAATAAAAAGGTTTGGAAACCATTTATCTTTTAGAGCTTCAATGTGCAAAGCCAAGTTTGAATCATCTTAATTAGCCATCTATCATTAAATATCAGATATTGTATGATCAAATTAGTATATTCAGCAGGCTTCTTACAGTGGGGGCAGAACAAGTGTAAAAGCACAGGCAACTGAGTAATACTCTCTCAACTCTACTGCTGATATTTAATTGAACTAGGTCCTGCTATGGCTGTCTTTGGAGAGTTGTCTATAAGCCAGGTGACTAAGGGTCACTTGACAGCAGCTTAAAAGGCTCTTACTAATGGGATGCTTACACAAAATGAGAGATGATGCTGATTCTATATAAAGCCACTTGCAAGTAATCAGGTGGTTTCTTCTGAAGGCAGAACCAGAATGCAAGATTCTAAAACACAACCCATTAACACAGATACACAAGAACTGTTGGTCTCTTCTTGATAATAGAATCATCAGGTAAAAGACAGACACCCTGATGGACTGACCTTCCACAACTGTCTAGGGTGGGGGGAAAAGGCTTCTGTATTCATGATTCTGGCTGCAACTTGTACAGGGAGAAAGATGAGGGAGGAGTCAGCTTTTGAAAGAAAGATGATGGCTTCTACTGGTTTTGGTCTGAAACACGTAAACCAAGAATACCTTGCTTTCTCTACCAGACACAAGTGATGCTATTTTGTACCCAAGCCAAATCAAAATCAGAGAAAGAAACATTACGAAACATTTTGGAGACAAGGAGTTCACCGTACCATAAGAACAGAGAACACATGTGAGTTCTTGTTGAGACTCTATGACCCAAGATTAAACTCTATTCAAGCCCAGGGCTTTAATGATAAGAATCGATTAAGGCCATTGACTTGTGCTGCAGTTGATACTGTTTCCTTAAACAGACTTACATGTAGTGAAAAGAAGGTGCTCTTCTGAAGTACTTTTCTGTTTCTTCTCCCAGTTTATGCCAGGCATCACTAGGTAAATAGCCTGAAATGCTCTCAGAATCACTATCATTTTCTTCTACTTCTAAGCGATTTATACCCATGAAAGTTAACTAGAAGATAAAAAAAAGCCGCAATGAAAATTCACTTAAAGATTAATAAATACTTTAATGGTGAAATACTGTATCACAATGTTTGTCTTGCTAGATTAACACTTGATACCACTGCACAAGAAAGACACTGTGAAAACAGAAAAACACTCACATACACACTTGTGTTCACAGCAAGCATCAGCAAGCACCAAAAAAAAGAGCTATAGGTAAATAAAACTGCCTATATTTCAACAGAACTTCAATGAAATGACCATGTAGGACAGTAGAAGGTGTTCCTGCCCATGGTAAGGTGTTGGAACTAGATGAGCTTTAAGGCCCCTTCCCACCCAAACCATTCCAGGACTACTTAAACTGCACTATAAAGCTAAGGTGTCTCACAGTTTCTGAACACCACACACTTCCAGGAAGCTTAGCTCCTCAACACCATAAACCAACTTATTTGACTCAATCCCACAGCCAGCAGCCAGACTTCCCCAGAAAGAGCTTCTAAACAATTTAACTTGATGGGGTTTTTTTATATTGCAGAGTTCTAGACTTGACCAAAGACTCCCACTCCTTACTAATCTGCTGCAACACAGGAGGAAATTTTCAGGGAGGGGAGGAAGGAAAAAAAACAAATTCTTCTTCAAAGCCATTCTAAACTGACTCTTCCACCCAGGCAGAGCATAAAGGGACAAAAATGACAAGTCTAAAAGCATACACGTAATCAAAAATCCCATGCCATGTCAGCGACGTGGGGCCTTAAGAATTCCAAAAACATATAAAGCAGTGGGGAGGAAAAAGAAACTACTCAGAGCTTCTGAAGCTCTGAAACAGTGAGCATAAAAAAGTCTACAACACTACCTTAAGAGCACAAACCAAAGCATGGTAAAGTAGCAGCAATGCTCCAATGGGAGGGGATGTTTGCATTTTAAGTTACATTTTCTCCTCTGCATACTGGAAATGCTCAATACACAGTTTAAAACAATTACCAACACTAACCAGAAAGTTCATCAAAGAAATTCACAGGAAGAGTGTTAAATTCAATCAGAACTGTCCTGTTCTGCCTGAAAACTTACCCTATAACAAACAGGGCAAACCCCTAGCAAAACTGTTGGCAAATTTAGCCTAGAACTTACCAGGTCTTCTGAAAATACTAGTGAATCAAATGTTGTCATGTCAGAGTGCAACTCATTGGCCTTCTCCTTTCCTAAATTTGATGCTAAGACAAGAAATTGGGCATCAAGGGCGGCCTCTCGTGCACTGGAAACTGTTACAAGAAAGAATTTGTGTTAAAAATACGAAATTGTCAAAAACACAGTAAGAAAATTTAGCATACAGACTATCCTAGGTATAAAGCTTGATAAATCATTTCACTGCAATGACCTCTAACACCTGTACTTATATAATCCTTGTAATAGTATTTGCATTAAAAAAATAAGAGAAAATGAAAAGGAGAGAATGACACTGACAAAGGCAAGCATGGAAAAATAACACAGTACCCTAAAGAATAAAATGCCTTCTTCACTGACATGTATTCCATCTCTCTGAGTGAAATGAACCCCTCTGATATCTTCTATATCTACTGCTTATGTATATTGTTCTGCAGTGTCAAGATGAAGCAGTGAGAATTTCCAAGCGCAAATAAACACTGAAGTAATATTAGCTTTCTCTTATCAATGTATGCAAATAATTCCTCTTCAACAAAACATACCTATTTTAAGCTACACTTTTAATAATTCTGGTAAAGTACTGGACCTTCAACTTCATTCTCCTGCCCTTTTTTGTTTCTAAGGCAACATCACCTCACACTTAGCCAACTGTCAGGCAAACACCTCTAACAAGGATGACAGAACTTGTTTTACCTCCACTGAACAGTTTATTGGCTTCTTCCAAAGCTTCTGTCAACTTGTTGCTTTTTGAACTCAGCATATCCTCACGATTTTCTGGGGAACAAACAAATAAAATCTTATGTTACTTCAATATAGAAGCATGGAGAAATACAGATGTACACCTTAATCAGAACTGGCTGGGTCACACACATGAAAATACAGAATATAGTTATAGTACATTAATTGCAAGATTATGTAGGCTCCATTTTTATTAATGCCTATGTATTAACTCAGTTTTTCATTTACTTCAGTGGTATAAGATCTATACTGTACCATAGGATGCTGAGGCGCTGGCACAGGGTGCCCAGAGAAGCTGTGGCTGCCCCATCCCTGGCAGTGTTCAGGGCCAGGTTGGATGGGGCTTGGGAGCAACTGCTCCAGTGGAAGGTGTCCTTGCCTGTGGCAGAGGGTTGGAACTGGATGAGCATTAAGGTCCCTTCCAACACAAATGAATCTGGGATTCTATAAATTTATGTTAGCAGATCCCTCTTGGTTCCAGTAGAATACCTGTATCTGTGCCCAAGCTGCTACCAGCTACCATGTTATTCACCTTACCTTAGGTTACTAAGGATTTCCATGAAACAAACAAAACCCCCAAAACAAATGCTTGATGATTTCTGAAGATCACCTTGTCAAACACAGTTAGTTATATATCACAGTCTACGTATGATTTAACAAGGCTTCAGAGGTCCAGTTCTAAACAGCCACTCACAACCCTGCTTTTAAAGACTTGCACCATCTCAATGACCTGACATACCACTGCTGCTTTCTGCATAAACACAGACTTGGATGATCCATGAATTGCATTGTATTCCTTTGTAAAACACCACCACACATCTACTGAGCATGCAGAAAACACCAGCACCACACACTGCGAAATTCAGCAGGGCTTACTCCAACAACCATCATGCTTCCATGAGAAAACCATCCTACTCCAACGATACAGATGGGAATTGCTGACACACTTATCTGAAGAGCTGCTAAAAATCCCACAGCGTTTTCTGGAGGGCCCACGAATAACTTTCAGGCCCGGGCAGATCCCTGTACCCAAATTAAAGCTCAAACACCATTCAGACAAAACTAAAGGCTCTGCGTTTATCTCCAGGTCTAAAGCTGACAGTTTGGCTCGCTGCATCAACGCAGTTAGGGGCGGGTAAATCCTTCATAACCTTGCCATCTCTGGGCATGTAAATGCTTCCAGGGAGGCAAGATTTGGATCCAACCGTTCAAGCAGCCCGACGAAGCCGCTGTTCCTGGAGAGCGATACGAGCTCCCCACAGAGCGAGGCCGGGCTCCGGCCGCGGCTCCCGGGCTTACGCTGCACGCTGTAGATGAGCTCCCGGTACTGGTTCCGGATGATCCTCCTGCTGCGCTCATCGTCCTCGCCGCCCTCCAGCCGCTGCGGCTGCTCGCCCTCCACATCCGTCTCCTCCATGTCCCTGTTGGCGGAGCCCGGCGAGCGGCCCTGCAGCCGCCGCGGAGGCACGGCGCCGTTCCGCGAGGTGGACGGCAGCGAGGCGCGCCCGCGCTCAGAGCCGGAGCTCCCCGAAGAAGAGCCGACCCCATCGCCGCCGCTCGACCCCCACATCGCTGCGCGGCACCGCCCTTACCCGATGCGACGGCGGCCGGGGAGGGCCAAACGGCAGCGGGAGGCGGAGCCGCGGGCAGCGGTCGTGGCGGGCGGGGCCGCGCCCTGAGGTGCTGCGGGAGAGTGCAGCTTTCGCTGCGGCTGCTGCTGCCGCTGCCGGGCCCTGTACGAAGCTTTGTCTTTGTCTTTGTCTTTGTCTGTGTCAAGGCCAAAGGGCGCCTGGCTTGTATGGGGTAAATACCCGAAACATCCGCTCCCGCACGTCCGAGACGGGGCTTTTTACCCCTTGGGTTAAGCAACTTCCCTGCTGTTCAAAGCTTGAGCAGGAAAGCCCTAGAGGGCTGGTTTAGGAAGTGGAAACGTAGCGATGAACCTGGTGGAAACATGGCTTTCACCTGCTTTTAAGCTGCTCTAACATCTGAGGAGCAGAAGAGGTGGAAATTGCAGACAAAAGGATGATGCACTTGGCGGAGCATCTCTAATATAAATGGGTAGATTCATCACTAAGCTCTGTGCGCCGGCACATAAAGCAACAAATGCGTACTTTGAAGAGGAATAGACTCTCAGATTAGTTAATCATGACCAGTGGTGGTGTTTATACCAAAGGCAGTAAAGCAGAGTTAAATGTCAGCATGTGTATTAGTAATTCAACAGGAAAAAATGTGCCTTCAGTATTTTTAAGTTATTCAACAAGCATTACAAGTATGGGAAATCAGACAAACTGTCATTTAATCATGAGCATTGTATATTACAGACTAAAAGAAAAATAAATCTTTAATATATGTATTTCTCCTCTCATTCTATTCCTTTCCCAGTACCAGTGTCATTAGAATTGAGTTTAGTGTAATGATGGATCTGGCTTCCGATTTGGAGCAGTGGGCTGCATAATGCCCCTCATTGCTCTTATTTTCTCATAGTTCTCTTGAGTAAATATCAGTAATTTAGAAAGTGTGATGAATGATTAATGATTATTTCTGCCATCCTGATGATCCTGCTTTAAGAATTCCTTAAAATAGACTTCTGCTTAAGATTATCACGCTGATGAGATAAAACAGTCATTAGCACTCTCAGTTGTGAGTATAGAATTTGCCCAAGATGCTGATGAGAATTGAAAGAATATGTATTAATACCATGTTGCTATAACTATAGAATCCCAGACTGTTTTGTGTTGGAAGGGGCCTTAAAGCTCATCCAGTTCCAATCCCTCCTCACGGGGAGCTGGTTGCTCCAAGCCCCTTCCAACCTGGCCTTGAACATTGCCAGGGATGGGGCAGCCATGCAATTGTAAGAAATCTAAACCAGCCATATATGCTAAAGGTTTAATTCCTGCTTTCCTGGTTACACGCAGCGTGTAACTCCCCTTAGTCATTTCATGTTGCTACAGCAATGCTCTCTGCTTCAGCATACCATGTGGTGGTCAAACCATGGCAGAATTGCATTGGAGTTTCTACTCTTTCAGTAAATTGTGAAGCAGGAGGCAAGAGTCTGGAACCTTCACACTGTCACAGTGACATCTTGAGGTCTTCACTGGGCAGGAAATTGTCTGGTATAGCAGCCAGAGAGACAAAAAGAAGTGGCTTCGTCATCATTTGGACCATCCAAGGTCAGTTTTGTACTGGTTTTAAAGCAAGTTCTTATACACAGGGTTCACAGTCACGAGATCTCTGCATCTTCCAGCTGACTCTCATTGTTAATGTATATTGACATAACAAGTTAGACAAAGAAGGCATTCTAGGTATAGTGAACACTAGCAGTTAGGTTTTCAAACTTGGGAATCTTTCACGTTATTGACACAGGATGAAATACACTTCATGTTACAGAAAGGGCATTGGGATGAATATTCTGTAATCTCAACTGAAAATCAAAGTCATTTTATTAGAGGGCAACAAAACAACAAGAACTTACTGTTAGTTGCATTGATGAATCCCAGGTTTTTTAAAAGAACACATCCAAGAGCAGGGATTTCTATCCCAATTAACTCCCAAAGCACAATCTTCATTTCTTCATAGCACATGTCAGTCATCCTCAAAATTTCTTATAGATAATTAATGTAGTTGAGTATTAACCCAGAGGTGTGTTGGGTTCCTGTGAGAACTTAACACACTTGTGAAACTTGAGGCAAAGCTTAAATGCATGATTTACCATGGCTTGGTGCAATTAATGGGAAACTCTTTGCAAGTTCTCAAATGCTCTGATCCATGCAGAGATATGGCCCATCAAAATGAATTCCTTGTGTGAATCCACTAACAAAGCTATCCTAAAGGATGATGTCAACCAAATACGTTGTTTCAAAGGCAGCAGGTGACACTTAATATTATCAATATAACTTCTTATTATAACAGAAGATTAGAATAACATTATAGTGCATGAAAAGCTGATTTCTAGGTACTTTCCTGATTACTTTAAAATGGCACTTTTTTAATTAGGGATTTATTTGCAGCTTTTTCAGCTTAATTTTCAAGTTTATTCAAGGATTCAAATGAATCCTACAAAATGTAAATACACAACATTAGCACTTCATTATGTGATTAATGCTACTGTGTTGCTCTAATTACTGTGGTGTTTTATTAAAGTGTTTTCAGCAGCTGTTCTGAAACATCTTCGTAGATCAAACTGATTCAATGTACAGTCATGGTTCTACCTTGTCTTCCCCAAAGCAGTGCTTCTGCTGGGCTGCAGAGTGCAGTTATGCATACACTCTCTTTCAAAATGAGCTTAAAATGCTTGCTTTTTCAGTCCAAAGTTATTGAATTGGACTCTTGAACAATTTTCTATTCTCATACTCTGTGTGACTAATAGAATGCTGTCGAATTTGCATTGCAAATTCGTCATGAGTAATATGCTTTTGGACCCTAGCACAGAAAGTCTCAAGAGAGGATCCAAACAAGACTGAGGCCCATTGTACAATGCAGTACACAAACACATGGTAAGATGTATTCTCTGTTCCAAAGACTTCAGAATACAGTACAAAATGCAAAGGGGTGCAAGGTTCAATATGAGCTGAAAGGCTCAGTAACTTGCTGAGGAAACCCTATTGTACCCAGTCTCATACAAACACTACTCTTGCATTTCTGAAGATGCTGCTCGCTTTCTTGAAGTCTGTGTTTGACCTTTCCTAGTACTTAGAGAAGAAAGGCCTTTCAGTCATTAGGTACAAGAGCAAAATATCCCACAGATGCCTCTTTGTCTCAAATATACCATACACTAAAAAAAGTGTCCTTAAAGAAGCAAGCCACATTAACCAAAAATTGAACACTAAAAAGCACAAGAGTGCAACAGATACCATGCAGCCTATAAATTCACTTTTAACAAGAATATTGTGCACTATAAAAGGATTTTAAGAGTTTCTGTCACATTTCTACTGTAGCTTGTGAGGTGGGCTGATGCCAACCTGATGAAGTTTGACCATGCCAAGTGCAAGGTCCTACACCTGGGTCGGAGCAATCCCAGGCACAGCTCCAGGTTGGGCAGAGAAGAGATT
>JANRGW010006484.1:0-12497 GCA_024733675.1 Psilopsiagon aymara
CCAAGCCCCTGTGTCCAACCTGGCCTTGAGCACTGCAGGGATGGGGCAGCCACAGCTTCTCTGGGCACCCTCACAGGAAAGAACTTGTGCCTAAGAGCTCATCTCAGTCTCCCTTCTGGCAGGTTAAAGCCATTCCCCTTGGCCTGTCACTACTTGCTCTTATAAAAAGGCCTTGCAGCATCTTCATAGCTCTCCTGTCATCTAATCTCATCTCTTTGCAGTCAGATCAGGGTTCAAGCTCATCACAGTAAGTTCCCTCTCTGTGTAGTGAGGTGACATTGGCATCTCCAGAGATGCCTTTTGGCCACGTTTCTGGTAAAGGAAGCTGTGTGCCACAGTTGCTGAGTGGGCAAGCCTTGCTGAAAGAGCCTTCAACCAGGTGTCTTTCAGGGGGCAGTGAGTTGGTCCCAGTTGCTGATCTTTACAACCAGGGCTCTTCGCAAAGGCACAGGGAGAGGTCCCCTGAGAAATGTGAAGGTCTCTCTTGAGCTTTTCCAGCAAGGGTAACCTGTGACCTGCTTGGCACAAAATACTTGGATATTGCCCTAAGGAAAGATAATAGATAGTATGAGATACTCAGTTTTATGCTGCTCTGAGAAGCCCTTTCCTCCCTCCCTTCCCTCCCCCAGACGTAAATCATGTGTTCCATTTGGGGTGAGCTCTCTTTATTCTGAGCTGTGCATAATTCCCTTTTGCATCAGAGGTTCCCACTGCAGAATTTCAGGCAAAAGATAATCTGGGAAAGCTGGGAAATAACAACTGGAGGCTTTTGGTCGCCGGTCAGGAGGAATGGGGCCTCCTGGGTGTGACTGCCCATGGCTGAGGCATTCAGTCATCGGGTGGAGGCTTCACTACTTCATCCTTCCTCATTTTGGTGAGGACAGGAGAGAAATTAAACTGGAAGGATGACAACCTGGATTCGCATTTCCTGAGCCCTTCTTCTTGGTAGCTGCCATTCTCTCTGCAGTAGCCACAGACCCAGGCTGTGTCACGTTCCTTCTACAGCAAGAACAACTGAAGATGCTTCTATAAGCAGACTTGGTTGTGATTGCCCAAAGAAGAGACATTGATGTTCCTACTGAAGCTACCTCTAAACTTTAGCAACATGAGCAGCACTGGTCCAAGTGATGCTCCCAAGGATCATGAGGTGATTTGAAGGCTGAGCAGCCTCTGCCCTCTGCTGCACTGAGGCACCAGAGATTCTGCTGGTGGGCAGGGGAAGGAAGAAGGGCAGGGGGTTATGGTTTTGGGGCTGTTAGCAGGAAGACTTGCAACTGATGCCTGCATTGCAGCTGGTAGAGCAGCCCCAATGCTACCCGAGAGGTCTCTTGCCTCTTGCAGAGGCACCCCCAGGTGCCAGGGTTCCTTCCTCTATGTGTTTAAGAAGTGATGCTGTGCCGTTGCTGGAATCACTAAACTCTGTGTCTGAAAAATTATGAGTATGTCTCTGGATAAGATCTGAGTCATCAAAAACTCTTTAGTGGACTCTTGTAAATGGATGCTGAGAATATCCATCTATCAGACCTGTGCCACTGTCCTGCTCCTTATATTAACAGCATTCCCACTAAAAGAGTAATGTGAATGCATTGGCCATCTCTTGGAAGATCTTTCCTAATTAATCCAATTGGGTCTCTTAGTCTAAGTCAGGATAACACTATGTATTTAATAGGATTTAGTCCTGTGAATTCTTGATATCTGTAGCTCCAATGGAGCTTTAATATACTGAGCATTTTTTGGGATTAGGTCTTAAGGGCTTGATCCAAAAACATTTAAAATCAATAGGTGTTTTCCTTTGACTTCAGTGAGCTTTGGTTCAGCCTCTAAATATCAGTCAATACTTTCTGATCCGAGTACAAGAAAAATACTATGAAATCATATTTCCAAGCCTCTTATTGCTTACTTTACACTCTGGAACTTATTGAACTCTATGAGGATTTGAATAGGGAAATATTAACCAAAACAATAATGATATTGTTAGTTGGAGTTTCAGCTTTTAAATTCAATAAATAGCACCACTGGGGTATTCTTTAATGTTATAGAAGGAGAATGATTAATTTAAGGTTCAGGTGCATTACAAGGTCAGGAAAGAATTGTTACCGTCTACACTGAGCATTTCAAGATGAATTTGCACTTTGAAATATCATTTTATGATGCATTTTGTGTTTGGTTATCAAGGGAAGTATGATGGGTGACATACGAGTGATCACAGTGTTTTGGTGCAATGTTCTGTGATGGGCTTTTCATAAAAATTAGCTGACAATGTCATGAGTATACAAGTAAATTTATAGCTTTCATACTGGACTGCCATTCCCAGAGCTATTCCCAATCACTTGGGCTTTTTATTAAGTTTATTGTTCTTTTATTGTTCAGCGGAGTGTAAGCAGCGAGATTACAAATAAATGTAAGGTGCAGCGGGTCTGAAGTCAGGCTTGCAGAATTAGGGAAGACGCAAGTGGAGGAGAGCAGGAATTAATTTGGATCATTGGTGATATGAAAGACCATGTCCTGACATGTCTTGTCAAACGTACTCGTGATACGAGGCTCCTGCCAAAGCCAAAGTGTCAGTTGTGCTTCCAACATCCCAACCTTGCTTTTTCCCTTTCTTGCTTATATTTACTGCCTGCGTTACTCCCTCCCGTCTTCCTTCTTACTCCAGCGCTTGCTTGCAGCATAACAGGACCAACAAGTGAAGGGCGATGAAGTTTCTCATTTCGGTATCATTCTCTTAATATCTCCAGCATGAAACCCTCAGCATTTATTTCCCTCTACTTTTTCCTCCCCTTCAAAGAGTGAATACTTTATCATTTTGGTTAATATCCTGACCAGCAGAGCAGAAAATCAGACTCATAGCTTTTAATGACACATTTTCAACTGCAAGTTAGTAAAAAAAAAAGCAGTTTTATGGGGTTCTTCAATACTTATACGGACTTCTGGAAACATAATTAAAATTTGTGTTCCTTCTTTGTTATTACTGCCGTGGACTCCACTTAAACTGGATGCTGTTTGTCTGGGCAATCAGACAATAGCTGGAATCCAAAAGCAAATCGATTTGCTGTGTGGCTTGTGCTATTACTTAAGTTATAAATAAAATGATTTCTCCCAGATGGCTCCCCGATGGCCCTGCACTCTTCCCAGTACCAGCCACAGCTTTCCAGACCTGCTGCAAGTCCCTCATGCATTACGCTAGCCACTTGCATCTCCAGTCACCCCCCAACACTGAGCTCGCAGAACGCTAAGCCCAAGGCTTTGGCTGGAGCTGAGCAAGGGTAGGAAGAGATTTTCTGGGGATCCAGGGTGGCCACAGAGCTCCTTTTGAGGCCAGACCGTGCCAAAGGATCTGCAAATGCCACTGTTCTGGCTTGGCTGCGATGTTGCAGCTTTATAGGGCTAGTATCAGACTGTAGTGAAATGGTGTTTTAGTTGGGATCGGAAGAGTGCCCAAGGTTTTACATCACAGCTTGAGAGTAGTTCCAGGTTTTCTCCTTTCTCAGTGCCAGCTGAAGGTCCCCATGCTGTCAGATGCCCACCACTGGGTCTGCTGGTGCCAACTTTCTCCCTGCCTGCATTACTCTTATAAATAACCCTGTTGATGATGATGGGACCACCACTAAGAGGGTGCTGAGGCACTGGCACAGAGTGCCCAGAGAAGCTGAGGCTGCCCCATCCCTGGCAGTGCTCAAGGCCAGGCTGGACGGGGCTCGGAGCAAGGTGCTCTCGTGGAAGGTGGCCCTGCCCATGGCAGGGGGTTGGAATTGGATGAGCTTTAAGGTCCTTTCCAATCTGAACCATACTATAATTCAATGAACCTCTGACATTTCAGGTGGCGGGTTGTTCTCCTAATTTATTTTTCTGCAAACCTTTCAAAACAGAAAGGCAAACTTTTCTCAAGGTTGTATATTTACTGCAGAGACGAGTTTTCCTTCCAAAGACGTGGGTTGGGCACTGTTGGAAACTATAAATATACACCTGAGAGCATAGTACATACACTGACCTATGCTTTGTTTTCATTCTGCCTTTTCAAGATGACTAAAATTGTTAATCTTACATGCTGTAGTTTTTTTAGAGGACTGGGAAGATGTAACCAGTAATCACACAGCGTTTGTGAGAGAAGGAAAAAGATTATGATGAAAACAAGTATATTGGAAAATTGTGGGACTAAAAATAAATATTTTTCCATGAACACAAAGGAACTATATTGAGAATCACAGGCCAAAAAAAATCAATAAAAAGTAGTATATAATAGCTATAGAGTTCAAACAAAGTGCAGTCATTCCCCTGTCCCTAGGAGGACCCCTGATATATATATGTGCAAAACTTAATGAAAATCAGACTTTGTTGTGTCATCAGAAATAGCAAAGGAGTTGGCTGGGCTCTTTTCCTATGTTTTGGCTGGTCATTGCTCCATAAATATAGCACCTACTTACAGGACCAAGCCATGCTGCTATTAAACTCAGTGCAAACCTCAGGCAAGCTTTGGCACAGGTTTGGGGGCCCTAATCCTTGCTTTGAGCACAGTGGGGTGCTCAGTGGGGAGCTAAGTGTTTGTTCTGGGGTGAGCCTGGTGGTGAGACACGAGGACAGCCAGGGTCTATAAGAAACATGGGGTGAGATGTTTTATCAGGGCCTGTTGTGACCGGATGAGGGATGATGGTTTTAAACTAAAAAGAGGAGATTCAGGCTGGATATGAGGAAGAAATTCCTCACAATGAGGGTGGTAAAACACTGGCACTGGTTGAATGGAGAGGTGGTGGATGCACCATCCCTGGATGCACCATCCAGGCCAGGCTGGATGTGGTTCTGAGCAACCTGATCTAGTTGAAGATGGCCCTGCTCACTGTAGGGGACTTGGACTAGGTGAGCCTTGAAGGTCCCTTCCAACCCAAACTATTCTGTGATTCTATGATTCTATGGTGATCCTGTGGTATAAAATTCATGGCTTGTATCTTCTTGGTAAGTTGTCTTTCAGCCATGGCAGTGGTTCTCATTTCTTTATATTATGACTAGTTTGAATGCATCCAGAGCACTTGCTTGACATGGTAGTTGCATCAACCCTCTGTCCATCTCCCACTGACACCGGATGACTCTCAGCGTTACAATCTAACAAGTTTTAATGAAGTCAAAATAAGCAGAATACTGAGAACATTCCTAATTGGTTAAGAAGATGTAAGGCTCCAGACTGGGGCCAGTTGAAGACAATGAGAACCTTTCTGTTTGTTTCCATGGGTTTCATAGACGTTTGTTTGTGACGGCTGTCCGCCTGAGCAATGCAATTCGGAATCCATCCATCTGAGACTCTGCTTCACTTCCAAAAAATAAACATTTTTATGTTGCTCATTGAAAGAATACGGGAAAGGATGGGAATGGAGACATCCATGCTGGCTCCAAGCCAACCCAGTTTGGCCGAGAGGCGAGTTTCCTATAATTTAAAGATACAAAAGCTACAAGAAAGAAGCCCCATTGTTGTCCCAGGGTTTGCAACTACAGGAAAAAAAAAGAAAGAAAAGGATAAAGGCAGCAAACTATAATTGTTTAATTAGTTTAAAACATCATTCTTAGAACTTTCTTTCCCAGAAGATAGGCTGGCTCCTCACTGCAGTTAGTCAGACCCCATACAATGGCTGGCTCCAGGGCAGCAACCCTCAAATGCAGTTTTGCAACTCCTCGGATGAGTAATCTTCACTTATGTCCCACTCACATGAGTAAGGGATACTGAAGTAAGAAATGGTTGAAGGGTCTGGCATGCTGACAGTGGCAGAGGAATGAATTGAGCAATGGCTTTGAAAAGTGGCTGTCAGCATCTCGGTAAACTTTGCTTGGGTTTCTCTCGCAGTGATTTTAGGCATGGGCACAGCAACGACTCCTGTGTTTAGAAGGCAGCTGGTCAGTGCCTTTCATTTTGTTCAATGACTTCCCTTCAAGTTCCTTATAACTTCCCTTATAAACACACCTGAATTAACAATATTAACATATGTTTTAAAATTATCAAGTTTGCAAGGGCAAAATGCGAACATGATTGTGAATAAGGGGGTTGGAGAGGAGAAAGACACACCTTGCTAAATACATCTAGTATTTGATTTGCAAGCTTCAAGATAGCAGTTTAAGCTCATAGTTGGATTCATGGTTCTTTTATATATTTATATATATTATTATACGTATAGTAGTCCTTCCTGAGTGCACTTTTCAGCTTCAAAAAATATTTATAAACAGTATCTATATGAGTCTCCACCTTTTTGGGGTCCTTCATGGGAATTAGCTAGCGAGGCCAAATCTTAGGAGACAGCTTCATTCTGTTCAACTCCTAATGCAGTTTGTTTCATGTTGAGTCATTGGGAGCTCTACTATGTTTTGAGTGGGTAATGTTTCCATACGTCCCTGCTCCATTCATAATCCATTACTTGGATAATTCCTCATTTGTGAGACCTGGAGAAATTATGGTATTCACAGGCATTTTTTGAATATTTATATAATGTCATAGCAGGGCTTAGGATATCAGTTGGCTGGAGACAAAGGCGAGATCCGTGGTTATTCTCATACTTAAGTGCCAGTTTGATTCCTTGGCAAAAAATGTTGGAAGGCAAAGACTGATTGAACAAGGGGATTACACTGTAAAGCAGTTATTTCGACAGCTGCTGCCTGTAAGAGGGGATCTGAATTTTGCTGCAACATAATTTGACTGCACAGAACTACTTCACACAGTTAAGAATAGCAGCACAATTAAAAAGACAAACACCCAGCACTGTCTGTGTGCTGTGCAGAGCCGGAGATCTCCTCATGACAGCGAGGATGGTTGCAGTCCCTGCGCTGAAGCTGCTCCCATACAGGGTAGGAGATAACAGTGTGGTGTTTTTAAGGAGAGCTCATGCTGAGCAGCAGTCTGGTCTCTTCAAAAGACGCAGACTTGAGTGGTCCAGATACAACATTCCTGGAATTTCTCCTTGTGCTGTTATCCGTGTCACTCCCAGTGTTCCCACTGCTGTTTCTGGATGGCAAAGTTAATCTTCGCTCCTACTTAAAGGCTTTATTTTCTGGCGCGAAAGGCTGCTGCCTTCCATCGCCTGAGGAGATCCAAGTGTCACCAGCAGGTGAAGGGCTCCTCCAGTGGATGCTGGGATTATTCCATTGGAAATGTTAACAGCGCTTGGCCATTTCCATCTGATAACATAAATGGTGTTTACAGAGGTGGAAAACTCACTATTTTAACTTCTCGGAAATGGGGGGTACAGAATAGACCAAGTAGATGGGTTGCCACAGATCACAGAATGAACCAGTCTTGGAATTCAGGATAAATGTCTCCTGAATCCAATTTCCAGCTTCTAGGTAGTTGGCATTTTTTGCTGTCTCCTTCCTTTGTAGCAGGAATTACAGTGACAGTTACTAATGGATTGCAATCATCATGGTTCTTATAACAGCACCTGGTATAACCCTGTGATATAACAACAAGACCTCAGCAAATAATCGATTTTGGCAAGCTGACATTCAGGAGAAGTTTATTACATGTAAATCACACTTGATTTAGTTCTGAATCACTTTCAGAGACTCCTCCTGGTTCTGGGACCTGCTGCATGGGAAGGGAATATTGGAAAGGGGACAGAGTGGGAACAGCCTGCCCTGCTGTACAAATACACAGCTGAAATGTAAGGCAAATGGCAATGTGGGATTTGAAAATGCCCTAATAGAAACGTTTTTCCCTCCATAAATTGTTCTGCATTCATAGGTAAAAGACAACACCCACAGAACTAGAATATAGTACCTAATCCTTTGGAACAATTGGGGATTGCATTGGCAGACACAGAATTGTCCACAGCCTTATCTCAAAAAGGTACCATCCTAAATCTAAGTATTCCCTGCATTGGCTGGTCCTGTGTCATAAGCCGAGGACCAAAATTCCCCAGCATCCAGATGGGAGATGGTTGTAGGTGGTCAGGACGTGGGAAGCTACATCACACAGCAGCAAAGGGCTTACATCTGCATGTGTTTGGGAAGCCTGGATTGGATCTAGAGTTTATCTGTGGTAGTTACATCTAATAAGAAATGTTCTACATAAAAGCCTTTGCAAACATTGGTATTAGCATTATGTTTAGAAAATAATGAAAATGATTGAAATTACAGTGTAGGTGTTTACTTTTCATGAACTAAATCACACCATCCTTGCCTGAACTAAGCCTCCGTGCCTTCAATGGCAGCTTCAATTTGCCTAATGGGCCAAGCTGTGCTAAACCAGAGTCACCGGAGCACTTGGCCATGTGCTTAACTTCACACACAGACTTACTAACCCTGTTTATAAGTAACCAGTGTACTTAACTGGGTTGCAAAGGGACATCCTGAACTCTGCTCTGGTGCTCACTTACAGTGAAAGGTGTAATTCCATTGGTTTTTGAAGGAATATGACCTGGGTTCTCTGGTTCTTCCTAAAGAGACATCCGAGTTGTTACAGGGTAAGTTGATTTTTGTTCTATGGGGCTTGAATGTATTAAAGCAGAACTGTTTTTATAGGAGGTGTGATGTTGCTTGTATCGATTTGGCAACTGGGGAGATGGTGGTAGTGGGTGACCTTGAAAAATGTGATAAGTGGCAAGGGTGCTGAAAGGTTGAGGCACAAATGGGATGGCTAAAAGCATATTTATTCCTAGCCCGTGACGATAGAGAGGAGTGAAGTTCATGGATCTCTTCTCCGTAAAAAGCAGCTCCTCAGTAGTCATGGAGTGCTTTCCACCACCTTCTTCTCAGTTTTGCAGAGAAAATATTCACAGCTATAATAAGGTTATGTGAAACATGACAGTAGTGAACTTGGAAGCCTTAAAACAATAAAATAAAGGGGAAATTTTAAACCTGAGACCCTTACTCTGCTTTGTGTTGAAAGCAGTGCAGAAAAAGATTAAAAATAGCAAAAAGAAAATGGCATGAGTAAAATTGTAAACACATATTTTATTGTATGTGTGGCAGATGCATGAGTGTAGTGTGTAGCAGCAGAGTAAGGAAATTACCACACATTTCCCAATCCCGCTCTGTCTGAGATGGAGCAAACATACCCCCCCCGGGGTGCAGATGGTTCCTGTACTACTTCGGCATCCATATAAATATTTCTGTTTGCCAGAATGAAGCAGAGATTTTGTCTGTTAATGATTTATTATTCTCAGCACACTGATAATTTAGTGCTTTTCCTAGTAAATTAGCCTGAACTCTTCAAAGAAAACTGTGAGGACCAGTCCCTACCCCTGCGGGTGATCCAGCTTGGTTGTGCAAAGGAGCATGGCTTGGCCAGCTACTTCGGCTAATTAGGGATTAGCAGAGAAACAGCAAACATGCATAAAATAAGTTTATAACATAGCATGCATGTCACCATTCCATGTTGCAAGAGATGTACGAGCAGGCAGGGGGTGATTTGATGGCTCTGTGGCATTAGCGCAGCAGTGACGAGATGTCATCTCCTGGTGGATCCCAGCCAGCAGAAGGAAACGGGAAGTCAGGGGACTCGGAGATAGATGCTGCAGGGACAAAAATAGGCTCGACAAGTCATCTTGCTGTAATGTTTTAAGTGTTCTTAGAGATTCTGATGTGACAGCCCGGTGCTGGAAAAGGAAGAAATCCTCCATCTCACGCTGCCTACAAAATGTACCGGAGGTTCTACCTAATTCTGGGAAATGTTCAGGCAGATAATCAGAAAAATGGGAACAAAAAAGTGTCATTCTTTTGAAATTCCCCCAGTTTTGTGCCAAATGACGTTCAGAAGAATCAGAGTTCTGCAACCAGGACATTTGTTGCTCTGACTGGTTAAAGTAACAGCAAGACGGGAAAGCAGCTGTCATGTGTCAGATTTCTGCCATGCTACCAGTGGCCTGGACAACACATGTCAATATTCCTTATTTTTCTAGGAGCATATTTGGTGGCTTTCCTCATAATTCCTCCAGAAATCATTTGTCTTTCCAAAGTATTCCCAAAGCACATGAAAGTTGTGCTTTTATTATTCTGTCCCCAGCGTATGTACTGTTTTTGAGTGTTTGTATTTGCTATTACCTGGGATAGCCCAATGCAAATCTTTGGACAAAGTTTAAAATAAAAAGTGATAGATATGATTGACCAAGGGCTTGATAAAAGCCTCCTTTTGCCCTCGCCAGCACATCAAGCTATCTGCTTTGTCGTCCTGAGATTTGAAGGAAAAGCAACAGCCAAAGACATGAACTTGGATTCTTTTTGTTAGCCTTCTGGGCTGTGAGGCTGCTTTGGAATTGTAATTCTACTCTATGGCTGTGGAAATTAGATAGTCCTTGTTGTTGAAGCAGTGTTTGAGAGGCTCAAGGAATCAGCTGGCTCTGAGTTAAACTTCACAAAGATACACGAGATTTTTTTGGCACGGTACTAGACACCAAGTGTTGTAGCATTATTTCATGTTTCCCTCAATGGGAAAGTCCCAAATACATCCTGTTTTTAAGTTGTACGTTGGAGAAATAAAAGGCTTCTGGAGACAGATTAATTTATAAAGTGAAGAACTAAAATGCCTCCTTCAAAGATGTGGCACTCACTTGAAACCTCACAAAAAGCTCAATTGTTTCAGGCACAATTGGTACTCACTGCTCTGTTTATCTCTAGGACTTGCATTAATTAGTACTTATAAATGCTTTTGAAGCAGTTCATTCATAGAAGGCATTGAGTTCCTACTGACTGCAGTGACTTGCTATAACTTAACTCCTTCAAGCAGACTATATCAGAGGTTTAACCTTTCTGCTTTAATATTTTTGTCACTACCATCGGCTTCTTTGGAGAAAAAAATACGAATAGTGGGTGAATAAATAAAACTTCACAATTAAGCCACATAAATAATTCAAGAGCTTTAGAATTTGCCTTTTAGTATTCATGCCTCTTGAAACTGAAATACCTGGAGCCAGCACTGTGATCTGATTGCTGCATTTTCCACTCAGTGAGAAGAAGGCAGCCACTTTGTGTTTGCAGTCATCTGTGGCTTTTCTGTCCCTTTACTCTTTGAAGTGCAATTCAGTTTATTTTTCCTTATCCTTAAGTTCAGATTGAGATGTGTTTGTTCGCACCTCAAGGGATTTCAGTTTAAAGACTGTGGCCATATGATGACACATATGCATTAGGACAAAACTTACTACCACATTGTACATTATTGGACAGTATTTGCAGGGTTTGGAATAGAAGTGTAGAGTAGGGGCTGTGCTTAATGTGTTAAAAAGAGTCTTGTCTGAACTCTGAGTTATTTCAACTTCTGTTATGACTTTGTCTTTCACTGAAGTTTAACAGGATTAATGCCCTGTTTTCAGGGATTTCAGGGTGTGGTTGTTGTTCTCTATCCAGTTGATTCATCCCAGAAAGGTGTATTCTGAACGCATGGTGTCTGCATGTGGTGTCTACCTCTGGTTGGTGGCAGGAGCCAGAAGATGCACAGTGCCTTCTGGTCAATTTATTTTGCAGTCCTTAAACCACTGGTAGCTTTTTGCCTTTGACATGTTGAACTCCATGGAGATGGTTTGGTCTGTCCCTCGTCTACATCCTTCCTTGATAGGTATTTCTAGATCCAAGATAATTCATGGGAAGGACCTGCTCACAGCTCTGTCCCCATTCCAAGCAGTTGGACACTGGGGCCGTGCTGACGCTGTGCCATCCAGCACTGGAAAGGAAGGGTTTGGGGCTCAGGAATGCTGCTTGGAATAGCTGAGGTTGCCCTGGTGTGGTGGTGATGCTCCATGGAGGAGTGTGCTGGACCTGACAAGTCTGTGGGAGCCAGGTCCAACTGTGCCATTAGCCCCATTATGAGCAGGAGGTTGGATGAGGTGAGCTCTAGAGTTCCTGTTGCCTCAGCTACCCTAAGGCTCCAGCAGTCCACCTCAGCTTTGATATCTTGGGTTGCTCCAACAATGAAATATTTCCCCTTCCAACACCCACTGAAACGTCTGAGTTGTATTTCCTGGGAATTTGGACGCAGGAGGCTGGACCTCACTCTCATGTGAAAGGGGGATAGTCATATGGAGCTGAAATAGCCATTTCATCTGTTTTTTTCTGCCTTCTTTTCTGATTCTTTTGCAAAGTTTATATTTGAGGATGCACTCTGGGATAGATCCTGCAAACCACCGTGGCCAGGAGATGCCAGGATCCATCCATACCTTTTCCTTTGGAATTTGCCTTGTCCTGAGGGACAAGGAGTTAAAACTTCTTCCGTCCATGTTAAGATCCAAAGCTGGATGATAGATGCTTTTAAACCAGAAGGAAGAGTGAATGGGAAGAGAAATAAAGCAAAGTGTTGACTTTATTCTCAGCCCTATGTGCTGAAGGGTGGCATGTCCCTGCTATGGCACTGCAGCAGATTTCAGGAGGAAGATAGTTATTTCTTCTCTCAGGCCCAGCTCTCTGTCACAGTGAGACACGCTCCTGCTCTGCTAACTTGCAAACCCTCACTGAAGTTAGGAAAGCAGTGAGGTCTGAAAGTTGAACCTGCTGGCCTTGTGCTTGCAGTAAATGGGGGGGGGGGGGGGGGGGGGAAG
>JANRGW010006484.1:12976-57759 GCA_024733675.1 Psilopsiagon aymara
CACAGGGGCTTGGAGCAACTGCTCTATGGAAGGTGTCCCTGCCCGTGGCAGGGGTTGGAGCTGGAGGAGCTTTAAGGCCTCTTCCAACCCAAACCAGTCTGGTATTCTGTGATTAACCAAATGAGGAGTACAGACCATAGCATGGTCCAGCTTCTCTGGGAGGAAACCCTGGGGAGAGGACACTACTCCAGTGAGTGAAGTGGACATTGGTGAGGGTGGGTTTCAGCTTGCCCTGCTCCATGACATGGATGCGAACTGAGAAGTGGTGATTCACATTTTATGAGATGGAGAATGGGTTATCACTAAAAGGCAGATCTGAATTTCATGTGGCTTTTGTTATTTACGAGTGAGTGTGTAATATGTTATTGTGTTAGTTCAAAGCTGACTGGAAGTAGCCTAGTTCTGTTCTGGAGTCAACCCAGAAATTAATCTGCTTCTCTGAAAGCAAAACCTACCTTGTCTGGTCTCACGTGTTTTATTTACTGCTACATCTTTTTGGAGCTCTTTGTCAATAGATTTACAAATACTGTCCATTAGTGAGGGATTCTCAGGAAGAATTTCTTATATGGGATGTTTTCAGTTATCCTTCTGCCTACTGCTTGATGTGCAATGTTTATTTATTGTTGTGTTGTATGATTGCAATAAACAATTGTGGCTGTCAGTTTCTTCTGATTAAATACCATATTTGTTAAATAAATAAAGTGATAGTAATGAACTGGGCCATTCTTCGCATGTAATATATGACTTTCATATTTCTGACACTTCGGAAGATATATGAAATGCTGATGTGCAAGAGAAGGCTTGTAAATCAAAGGGAGCTGGAAAAGATTCGGATCTGCTTCCTATCAGAGGGTCATCTTTGCCATTATAAGCTCTGAGGGTACTTTTGACTTCTCTCTGGGCCAGGACAGACTGGTTTGAATTGGAAGCCAGACCCAGAGGACATCCATTAACAGCTCGTGAAGGAAGGATTTTAAGACACATGAGCTCTCTCAGGATATGCAGAGAGATTTGTGCGCACAATTAATGGGTCAAGGTGCTGGGTCAGGATTACATGTGGTGTCTCCATCCATGTTTCTGATGAGCAGCACCCCCAGGTTGGCTTTGCTGTAATGATTAGTTATTGGTCCCAGCAGAGCCACAATGGAGGCGCAGTGATTTTTTCCCACCTCAGATCTGACTATAGATAACATCGGGCACAACTGGCAGAGACTGTCATGTGTGCTTCTTAATTAATCAATTGATTTTATTTTCATGCAAATTGGGCTGTGTTAGTCAGGCTCTGAAACTGATGTAACTAATGCAAGTGAGTGGAAGTGAGGTGTTAAGTTTGGTGACTGGAGGTGTTATGGCATTTTCAAGAGCTTCCTCGCAGCAGAGCTCAGCAATTCCCACGGATTCAGTAATTCATGGGCAAGGTACTCTCACACCTCTCTTCATGTTATCCTCAGTATTCCGCAGAGCAACCTTATCTCCACCTATCAATTATTGTGGTATTAATTTGTATCACTCTGTATATCTCTTACTTTGCTGTTTGTCGTGTGCTTCCTTAAAATATGTCAAAGTCCCTGAGTGAGCTTCTGTAAAATGAGGCCAGCACTGAGCGCTGCAGGTTTATTTATGTGCTCATGCCACAGCAGAGGGGTTTTTGGTGGGTTTTTTTTTTTTTTGGAGTGGGCTTAAATAATGAGCAAAAATAAGATTTAAAAAAGTTGTCAGAAGAGTACCCAGAGATACTGTGCAAACAGGAAGCGTTTTGATTATGTTCGCTGGTGCAAAATTAGTAAAGAGTTTGAAATCGTCTTGTGCTTACAGATTCCATTGTTTTCAAAGAATAATTCCATCTATTTTAACATTTTCGAGTATAATTCCATTGGTAATAGCTCTTCCTTTGATTGTGAGCTACGCTAATTGAAAGGTGTGGTACAGTGTCTGTTTTGGCAGTTATGCTTATATCTTTTGTTTAAAAACTCAAAGTGTTGGCTTTCCTGTCCAGCCTTCCTTAGTATATTCTGTTTTGGTGATGTGATGACAGACTTACAGTGTGTTTCCTTGTGTGTATGGTAACAGATGTTTATGTGAATAACAGACTTTTTTATGAAGGCTCACACTTTATAGCCAAATACTAATTAAAAATAATTGCATGTAAGCATTTTTGTTTATTCCCTGTTGTGCATCTTTAATCATTTGAAATCACCTGCAGTTGAAAACTGAGGCAAAGATTTGATACTGCAATTATAAGGGGCCATCTGACTCAATATTAGAAAGGAACAGCAACATATTTGAAGAGGAAATTATTACTAAAAGTATGTGAATGCCTGCCCTCCCTGAATCTGCTTTTATACAGGATGAAAATACCAATGCGTTATTTTGTTAAACTAATAGGAGTTTAAGGTATCTTATCTACCGAAACAATCGGTTCTTGACTGACATCCTGTTCAGGCCAAATTCTCTGCTCACTAATAAGCTCATTACAAATATATTTTAATTAGATGTGTAACAGATGGTTCAGAGTACATGTGGGCAGTAGTACTTTTTAAAGACTAGAAAAAAACACAGGTTCTTTTTAAGGACTCAGCATCTCCGGTTGGATTTTATCAATAGCTGATTGAGTTGAGCAAAGTGAAAATTAAAGGCACTTGAAATCATGAAAGAAGTAAAAACTGCACAAAACAAAAAAACCCAGCAAAGCCAGAGTAACCACAACTGTGTGTGTTCGATAAAGACTAATCAATACGGAAATGAAAGGGACATTTTCTCATCATTCAACAATACTTTACAACATGAGCGAGGTGGAGATTTAGTTTAGATCCTGCCCATCACTGACTTGCAGCAACCAGGTGAAAAGCCACAAGAATTCAGTCAAATCCATGTGCTTTTGGTAGGTTTGGATCAGATCCATAAAAGAAATCAAATACGTAAATAAAGGGACCTTGCTTTGCTCAGTTGGCTTTGCAGAGCACAACTCTTGGGAGGACAATGGAGGATCCTTCATTCTGGAGCAGGGAGCATGCCCATGAGCAGCCTGAAGTGGCTGTGGTCACTGGCATGATGTGAAATAATAATAGCAAGTAATACAGCAGGTCCTTTTAGTAACATATAAATCCATAGATTTTTATGAGTCATGGAGGGAAATCAGGACATTTAGCTGATGGCTCTGGTGCAGCTTCTTTTATTTGTTGTTCCCACAGAGGAGTGAATGGGAATGGTTGCTCAAACCCATTGTTTCAAGGTTCCACATGAAAGGATTTACTCTCTACCTCTGTTCTTGTGGGGAAAAGAGGTTGGTGAGAGGGGCAAATGGACTAATCTGGATAAAGTTCATTGTCATCCTTTCTTGATTTTGGCTTTTTCTTGGAGAGGACCTTTGTGAAGCAGGGTTTTGGGGTTTTTTTTGAAGAGGAAACAAATCCAAATATTATGTAGTTTGCTGTGTTAGTTTTCACTATTGAATTAAAGGTGAGAAACAGGGAGTGACATCTCTTGAACATATTTTCTTCCTCTGGTACTCTAGTGCTGAACCTGTTTTTGGAAAGGCAAATCCCAACCCAAAATGATAGTGAAGCTCAGTACTGCAAAGATTATGATCAGAAAAAAAAATGAGGAGTAAAATACGCAGGGATGTTGTCCATGCCTTGGGGTGTAGTTCTCATATAGGGTAAAATCATGGAGTCACAGAATGGTTTGGTTTGGAAGGGACCTTAAAGCTCACCCGGTTCCAACCCCCTGCCACAGGCAGGGGCATCCTCTGCTAGAGCAGGTTGCTTCAAGCACTGTCCAACCCATCCTATGTATATGTACATATATGCACACCCCATAGTAGAGACAAAAGACTATGTGTGAGCAAAAGTCAAGGTTCATTCACGTTTAGAACCCCCTTTTAACAAGCCCAAGGACCTGGTAGAGCAACCAGCATCCCAAATGGATAAAAAGCTCCCTGGGAAAGCTGGAGCATTAGCAGAGAGGCAGACTTTGGTGGGAAGGTGGACATTTGTGCTCTGTTCTCCTTGGATGTGGACTCTGCTGTGACTCCGCAGTCCCTCGTCTGACCTGTGCTGTCTCCAAAACCATCCACTGCTACTGATGAGCAGCTATATGAATGTAGTTTAATCAATCCGTATTCACTGGACTATCACATGCTATTGTTCTTTCTGCCTTCTGGAACCTAATATCTTAGGGTAAACACGGCTCAGAGGAGGATCCAGCAGAAAAATTATATGATATTTGACCTTTTTGTAACATAACATTTCTGGAAAATATTATCACACATGAGATTTCATGTAGTAATATTGGGATTAATTATGTGATAGATGTAGCACAGTGTAAGCATTTTTCACATGGTGCTGGTGCAGATAGAATAAAGCTGTCTGTAATTCTGGTGCAGAATAGCTGTGATCATCTTTTATATTTAGAGAAAGATTCCTGTTTCAAAAGTGCACTACCAGGTAAGGACACGCTTACCTGAAAGGGGGCTGTTGTGAGCAGGCTCTGGTCTGGGTCTGCAGCTGCAGCACTACATAGATCTTGTGTTAAAATCACTAATCGTAAATAACTAACTGGTTCTGATTCTAACCTTAATTATAACCTGAATTATTAGCTTCACTGCAGTGCTCCCATGTCCACTTCCAAAGCCTATTCACAGCTTTCACCGCTTTAAGAGTGCATCAGCCTCACTGCAAGAAGCAATATGGATGTCACTTAAGGTAAATGAGCAATTGTAAATTAAAGTCAACAGAGTAAGGTAATTACTTCTTCTTTTTACCACTTTAAGAGCTACAGAAAAATAAAGCTACTAGGAGAGATGGGTGACCAACTGTTGCTTAGTATCAGAATCTTATGAAAGTTGCAATTTATATGAGCATAAATCATAGAAATCCCAGGCTGGTTTGGGTTGGAAGGGTCCTTAAAGCTCCTCCAGCTCCAGCCCCTGCCTTGGGAAGGGGCATCTTCCACTGGAGCAGTTGCTCCAAGCCCCTGTGTCCAACCTGGCCTTGAACACTGCAGGGATGGGGCAGCCACAGCTTCTCTGGGCCCCCTGTACACACAGGCTCTGTGAGCTACCTCCGTGTTTGCTCTGTGCTTTTAAAGCTCTCTTGTTAGTTTTGTGCTGCATACTGGTGCATTAGTAAAGCAGATACCTACGTCCTTCCCTGTCAGGTGTCATGTGTACATGCATAGATCCTTCAAGCATATTTTCTCCGTTTGTCAGTTTCAGAAAAGACAGGATATTCTGAAATTAAAAGATGACCTCAAAAGGGAGCAAGATTGGAATAATAGGTGCCAGGAGTGCGCCTTCAGCCCTGTGAAAGAATGCTGTACCATAGTTATTTCACATCTGGTGTTATGTTCCATTTGAAATCAGAGGCGCTCAACCCCAGTGAAAATGGTAAATAAAAGTTCGGTATTAATTTTGAAAGAAGATGGAGAACATTGGAAAGAAGAATGTAATCCGTGTCCAGAAAGGGGCTGTGTGCAAGCATGGATTCTTTTGCAAAGGCAGTGCTTAATACCCGTCAGGAAGACTGAGGGGACTGTGCTGGACCATGCTGAGCACAAGCTGAAGCTGATGATGGTGTCTGAATGCACTTATTCCAAGAGCTCCCTGTTCAAAGCTAGGCAATAACATAAATTGCTATCTATCACACAGCAAGGTGTGCAGATGGGAGGTGTGACATAAATATGAACTTATATCAAATTACACAAATTTTGCCTGAATTTTGTTGGTAGAGGTGGTGTAGGCATAATTTGAAGAAAAATGTACTTTGCAGCACATGCATCTCTCACAAAGACAGTATTGACAACATTTTCAATGACCTTTGGCAAAAATGTTGAGCCTGTGTGGTCTGGTATCTGTTCCTTACCTAGATCACATCTTGTACATTCTGCATCTTTCTACAGTTACATCACATATTACATTGTTTATTTTGTAATACAGCAAATATGGTCAAAGATAAATGCTGGAAAAATAAGGTTTTTTAGGTATCCACAGAAAAAGGAGGTTGTTGTGTAAGTGCTGATGTAACGAAAATGTCTGATGCAGAAATATTCAAGAGATTTTCCAGTGTATTTAGCTGTGTTTGAGCAGGGCTGTGAAATTTTTAACAACACGAACATGGTTTTCTGCTTTATTTTTGTATCCTGAAGGAATAAATGCCCTCTGAAGGAAAGATGAATTCTTTTCTAGTTAAGCACTTGAAGTGGTCACAGGTTGTGAGGAAGAATCTGGTTTCTATGAAGGTGCTGAGAGTGCCCAGAGAAGCTGTGGCTGCCCCATTCCTGCAGTGTTCAAGGCCAGGTTGGACACAGGGGCTTGGAGCAACTGCTCTATGGAAGGTGTCCCTGCCTGTGGAAGGGGTTGGAGCTGGAGGAGCTTCAAGGTCCCTTCCAACCCAAACCAGTCTGGGATTCTACAGTATAATATTTCAAGTGATGTTGTTTTGACATTGGAAGTGCAGGAGTGGCACCAGATATCATTCTATAGCAAGAATTGTCAATGACTTTTTTTATCCTATGAAGAAAAACATTGCAATGGTGTAAGTCATTGCACAGATGAGAAAGGAATATATTTTATCCCAGTTTTGGCTTCTCTTTCTGCTTTGAAACTTGCAAACCCTTCCAGATTGCATTGCAGTTTAAGTACATTACATTTGTAAATTGTGGTGATGTGAAGTTTTCCAGAGTCTTGAACAAGATTGTGACAAAAGCCTTTGTCTTTTGTTTATTCTTATTTGACACATTAATTTCAGAATATAATAAAATCCAATTTAAGTGTGAAGTGTTTCTTGCAATATTAAGACTTTTATTTTGTGAAGCAGAATTTCTTCAGTTTCATTCATATTTAAGTTTTCAGTCTTTCCAAGGAGGTCTGGCTTCTTTTATGCACCTCATGGCTCTCAGCCGACGAGCCATATTTCAGGTTTGTTCCCATTTTTGCATGTGGTTGCATAGCTATTCCAGCTGTGCAGGGGTCTGCACACTCATTTTTTTGCATCACCTTCTTCAGATCAGGTTTGATGCAATTATGGTCATTTAATATTTGATCTTCATCTCTCATCTGATGCAACAAAGCAAGCGCTCACAGTGTGATCGCAGCAGGGATTGCAGGGTGGTGGCAACCTGCAAGGCCCTGGTCATTCTACCTTTCCCTCACTGGCTCCATCCCTTCTGTCCTATTCAAAGATAATTTATCATAGACTCATAGAATGGTTTGGGTTGGAAAGGACCTTAAGATCATCTCTTTCCAACCCCCAAGTGGCTGCTCTCTGTGCTGGGCATCATTTCTTTTCACATCCACTCTGAACTCAAGTGCCAAAATTCATTGAAGACTTTCTGATTGCCAAGAAATCTGTGGAGAAATATGGAATATGGTTTTATTCTAATAGAAATGAAATTTTAAACAGAATTCCATTTCTAGTGAAGAAGTGTTAGATGCAAGACTGATCATTAAATCATTTGCTTTTACTGTCTTGTATTAAAAAATGCTAGAAACAAAATTAATGTGTTTTTTTTTATGGCAAACATTTAATCTTTATTTGTGGAATAATTGTTTGTGTTTGACGGATGAACAGTGGTGCTCCAAAGCGTGGCATGCGGATCTGTTTGGCAGTCACAGAAGGAAAAGACATTTCACGTCATCCATCCGATAGCTCTGCTGGGGGTGGCTGGAGGGGCACTTCGACTCCTTCCACTGGGAGCCAGATACTCTGCGCTGTTTTATTCCTCCTTTATTTTTTGCAGTTATAATTTCATTAAACTGATGTCAGGAAATAACCACAGCTTTAATTATTCTCTTCTTTTGATTAACTATCTTAAAATAAACATTATGCTACTCTTTCCATTCCTGCCCTTTTTTGTCATTACTTATCCAGCTCGCGCTGTTCATTAATCTTAGGGGTTTTGCCATGACACCCTAATGGCTCCTGCTGCCCAGCAATCATTATCTCAGTGCAACTTGTCACTGGCTTTTCTATCCATCAGCCCCACTCATCTGTCAGGGCTGCAGGTCCACAACAGTACCATCCAGGCAGCCTCCGCCTGCCCCTGGCCAGCTGCACTGAAAACACCCCAAATCCTTAATTTCTCATCCTCGGGTGCTAACTTGGTGTTTGTTCTCCTCTTCCTGCATCTTGTCACCGCAGGACACCAACAACACGGATCAGGATCCATTCATTTAAGGCTTGAGAGAGCATAAATGTATATCACAGCCTGGCAGGGCCAGGTGACCAGTGGATGCTGAGTCAGGTTTGAAGGTGTTTCACTTCTGCACCCTGTTCTGGGTAAGACTTGTTGGGTTTTGCTGTAATCTTACAGGTCTTGTGCACCTTAGATGCTCAGAAAATGGGAAGTGGGCACTCAATTCCAAGAGGCTGGCATAAATGTATGTTAATGTATAGAAATACAGTGATTTTTTTTTTCCCTGTTCTTTTGGATACTACCATCTCACATTTCCAAAGTTGTCTCCTATCATATGAAGGCTACAACCCTTTCGCAGAAGTGAAATCTGAAGCCCTGTTTTAACACCATTCTCCAAAAATCAGCCTCCAAAATAAGATATAAAATATTGTGAAAGTTGGTTATAAACTTCCAAGCAGCCCAGGGAAGAAGGAAGAGGTTGTGCTTGAGCTTGCACGATCTCCTCATGGACCCCTTGCCTCTTTCCCTCTCCAGAGCTGGCGAGATGAAGGATGCTAGTGTTATTCTGTCCATAGACTTCATCATGAGCTCCGAGCTTTACAGACCATAAAGAAATTCAATTGCCTTGTGGAGGACTTTTAATTTGTTTAACTGGAAACTTCATTCTCAAGGCCCGAGAAAGTATCAGCAAAGTCTGCAGATACTTTGGCTGGAGGACATCAAGGGAAATTCAGCCTGCTCCTCAACCACCCGTTCAATTCCACCACAAACCCCATTTTCATCTTGTCTCGTGTTTCTTCACACTTCTGTTGAACACCCTATTAGCAATTTGTGTAAGTCTCTTGCCCAGAATATTACTGCTCCATCAGACTGTTGACTCCAATTTCATAAATGTGTAAGAAGTGAGCAAATTAAGTAGTATGAACTATGACAGTCCTCTGACACTGACAGTGTAGTGTACTGGCCCACACATGCTGTACAGCATAATGATTACATTACAATCTTGTGATATTATTCAAAATGACTTCAGATAAATGAATGATAAACTAGGGGTTATGCTTCCTTTATTACAGGGCTGATAAGGTAGCTAATCAGTGTCCAAGTATATGTCATTACATAAATTATGAACCAGGGTTTGATGTGTATTCCCAGAGAGCCAGAGCCCGAGTGTCATCTGGTATAAGTCTGCAGCCTGAAAAATGAATTCTGAAAACAACAGTCGTTTTTGTTCTAAGTGTATTAATAAATTACTAATAAATAACCTTTAAAGGTTGCAAGAGAGACTTTTAATCTATTAGCAGAATTTCATACTTACTAATCCTGCATTTTCTTTCAAATTGAAGATTAACTTTGCATGCAAGGATTTGAACCCTCGTGCCCCTCTCTGAAGGAATGATCTTTTGACAGCTCTGAAAAGAATAAATAAAGCATGCAGATTGCTCTTCTCCTGCCCAGAATAAACTCGTTGCAATTCGGAAAGCCTGAGGGCAGGACTGAAGCTGCTGCTGAGCCCCTGGGCCAGCTGATGCCTGTGCCTGTGGGTGCTGCCCGTCACTGTCTGACGGGCATGGACCGTACTGTCTGCAGATGGACTGCACCAGAAAGGTGAATCCAGTGGTAACCTTCTCGCACAAACTGATGGATGCTCTTGTTTTACACCTAAACATCACTTTGGTGAAATGACCCAGCAAGAACTTTGCTGACTGCGATGTTTTACCCAAACCTCTCTGCTCAGGTGTATTTTCAGCAAAGAGCAAGCAAGCTGCCTCTCCTGTGCTCCACATATTATTTGTGTGGAGTAAGAGGTCTTGAGCTGGTCTCTCTAGGTAGCCAAAGCATAAGAAATAGTTATTGTTTTGAAAGTATGAATATATGCTTGCTTTAGAAATTTTGATTGCATGCTTTTCTGATAAAAACCCACGAAATCTATGGATCAAGAACAATACAGCTTTTCCAGGGAATTCTAAAAGATTAAGAAGCCCTTGGGATTTTTTTGCCCAGTAAAAACAGTTTAAGCAAAGGGGAAAAAATATCTCTTCCAGAGGATAGGTGCTTTCTGTCAAAGGCACCTTTCGAAGGTCTTGAACTCACTCTATTGGCCCTTGTATGCCCACATACTTCAGAAATGCTGAGAGCTGGAGACCAACGTTTGGCTTCAGTTCCCACACACAAATCCAATACGTTCAAGTCTATGTGCCTGACAAGACTTCAAGGAGAAGTTCATCTTAACTGCAACTGAACGAGCACATATGAGTGAAGATTGACTTACAGAGCACTTACAGACACTACCAGTGATGTTTACATAGTTCTCTCGGTGTTTCAGCTGTAATCCTATTGCTATCAGAATTCAGTTTAAACCTTATTTTTCATTTACTTGCTGAAATATAGTTGGAGAGTCACTTGTGACTTGTATAAGCATAAGGGAAAGAATCAGGGCTTTTCCTTTTATTGGTGACAAGATGTATGTTCTCTATGTAAATTATAGTAACATATAGGGATGGGTGAGATACGTGATGAGGATGTGGGAATAAACCTCATTATATATTTTGCTTTAACATTTGCTTGTCCAATGGCTATGTCAGTACCTGGGGAGTTGGTTGTGGCTACCTTGGTTTTGGAGGCAAGCCCCAGTGACTGCTACAGCAGCTGGAATTGGGAAAGGATCTTGTTAACAGTCTTCCAACACCTAAAGGAGGTTGACAAGAAAGATGGAGAGGGGCTTTGGAGGAGGCCTTTAGGGGCAGGCCAAGGGGAATGGCTTTACCCTGCCAGAGGGGAGATTGAGTTGAGCTCTTAGGCAGAAGCTCTTCCTTGTGAGGGTGCTGAGGTGCTGGCACAGGGTGCCCAGAGAAGCTGTGGCTGCCCCATCCCTGGCAGTGTTCAAAGCCACCTCTTCTTGGAGGGACCTTCACAAGAAGCCCAACACAAGACCTACACAAGAGCACAACAGAGGACATGTTGCTGATTCTCTATGCTACTCTCAGACAAATAGGTGCCAATTATCAGCACTAAATTGCCTTTGCAGAGTTGTCCCGATATCTGCAGCTAGGATTACAGCAATGACAGAGTTTTCTAAGAACTGCTAAAAGCATCAAATAAGGACAATGATACCATGGACATAGGAAATAATTGTCTTCTCTGAAATATCAGTAAAACAGTTCATCTACATCCAAGACCAGAGAGGAAACTGCAGAGATTTTACATTATGAAAGTATCTTCAGGGCGCAACTTGCATTTCTACCTGTAAAAGCTGTTTTAAGACAACATAGAGTTGCCCAGAGTAGATTCTGGCAGGTGCCACTCATCACAGCTTCAGATAATGCCCTTTTGAAGATTTTCTTTCAATTATTTGCCATTTACCATGTTGTACAAATGATCCAGTTTAAAAATGCTCAAAGAAATACATGAAGAAATGGTAAAGTTAATCCTCCCTCTGGCCTTTCTAGTGAACCCATGTTCAAAATCAAATCAAGTGAATTCAACTGAAACTCCCCAAGGTCTGACTTTGTGTTGCAGTTTGTGTACAACTGCCTGGTCCAGAAATAGGACATTGGACCAGGAATGAAGAAATCTGGGGTTCGCTTGTGGATCTGCCACAAACCGATTCTGTGATCTTGGGTAAATCTCAGCCAAAACCCATATGTAACCATCTATATAAGGATAGAAAACGACAGCACAAGCCAGTACCTGTGCTGGTTTTGGATCTGAGCTTGGCTTTTCCATGGCTGATGTTTAGAAATAAGTATCTATGGGTTTATCAACAGAGCAGATTTTGTCTAAAGACCAGGAACATGGAGTGGTGCGGTGCTACTTTAATAGCCATTTTTCACAGCAGAATTTAGTCTTTTCAAGTTATTATCACTGATTATGGTGCAAAAATGTGAGTGCAAGGAATCTCCTAAAAAGTCTTCCTATATTCATACTTCAGACATAAAAAAATGCAACTTCAGTTCTTCCCAGTGGTTGTTTTTCTGGGGCTTGGTTGATCTAATTTGCATCAGAGATACAAGGAGTTGCATGGAATCACACAGGATACCGCTCCAGCCCTCGAGAGCTTGCTGTCTAATTGAAAACTAGACAAGGCAAGTGAAATGGAAGAAGGCAAAGAGCACAAAAGTAACAGGCATCAGACAATGCCATATGCTAGCTGAGATCTAAAACGGATGGCTCTGAGTCATCTGAAAGTACTATTAAAGTTTAATTCATTAAACTGAACACCCTGACTGCTCCTCAACCATCAACAATTTGTCCACTTTTTTTGTAGCTGTCATAGCCGTCTCAGAGACTGATGAGATCTGAGTGCTTTGAATAAACATCTAAATTGTGCATGTTTACCAAAATCAAATCCCAAAGTACGCAGCACTCTCTGATCATTAGTGAGAACTCATCAGCCGTAAGCGGGAAATCAGTTCCTCCACTCAAGCTCTTCAAAAAGCTTCTCTTCAGTAAAAAAGAGCAGCAGGAAGTGAAAATTGATCTTAACTGACACAGAAGTAGGTTTTGAACCCATCACCAGCTCGCTGGAGATCACAGTGATGATGAATGAGGGTCCCTGAGAGTCCCTTCCCATATCCCCATCTTCCCCTTGCTGGGAGTCTCTGGAATTTAATATTCATCAAACGAAAAAACATTTCAGGGTAACTCACAGTAGGGAAAAACATGGATTCTATGGATTATCTCTGGATAGGCCAGTTAGCAAGTTACAAATTTTGACAAGGTTTGAGATACAATTTTCTCTTTTTCAATTCACTAAAGCATCCTACATAAAGCCACAGCACAGCTTGCTGGACTTGGCTTTGGCTGCAGTAGTCCTATGGACAATGAGGCATTGTGGATCTGGAAGGTGGATGTTGGTAGGGTTTTCACAACCGTGGGCACCAGGATGAGCTGATGGCAAAGGGTGTATGCATACACCAAAGGAGATGTCTGTGTTTGGAGTGGGATGGAGGACATGGTGACAAGGTAAAGCCTTTGCTCACCGGCTGGGCTAGTGAATTTGCTGCGAGATTCCTAGGGTTTAGGGCCAAAGCATCATTTTGCTCTGCAAAATCAGAGTATGTGGTCCTTGCACAAGGCTCTGGGCCCGATGGGTTGTAACAGGGCTGTGCATGGGATGTGGCCATACATGTGTCCACAGCAACGTGAGGATATCCCACCTGGCCCCTGGAATTGGGTTTCCATGTCCTAAAGACATCACACAGGAACTTCTTTGACTATTTAATCCATGAGTAGACTGAGAACTACAGCAGGATCTTATCAAAGAACTTTTAAAAAGGAAAATACAAAAGCAAAGCAATTGCTTCATCCTCTAAAACGGTGGGTTTGAAAGCAGAACAATTTGTTCTTGTTTTCAACAAGAGCTGAACCGGGTTTGCTTTTTTTTTTGGTCTCTTGTACTGTTCTCATCAGTTGCTTCATACTCATATTAATAACAATTAATTATCATTTTATCCTGATGTAACAATGTTGACTGAAATAGATTCACACAAGGGATTAATTTGGTCCAGTGTAGTTTTCCATCATTGCATTTCTTGGACGTGTTTTTTCAAAGCTTTATGATAACAAATTAATTCAAAAATTGTTAATTGTTCAATTGTTAATTGAAAAGTTAATCTTATTCTCCAGATTCTCTAAACATAAAACCTCTGATTCTTCTCAGCAAATATTTACAGCCCGGGACTTGGGCAGTAACTGAGTTTGCAGCCATCAGAACTGCACTGAAACGGGAGGACAATAGCAGTTTTTAAACCCAAACACAGTATTTACAAAGTGTGTTTCACACAATGGACAATATTGTAAAAGAAAAATATAATGCATGTGTACAATGAGGTGAAAACAAACAGGTTTTCATTTTTTATTTTGCTGACTGCTATACAAGGTTCTAAAAAGATTTTTTTTCCCTTTGTGAAGAACGCGCTGCAGATTTACAATATTATATTCCACTGTATACATCTGCTAACAAAAAATACCACTACTGTATCCACACCAGTGACAAATCTGCCAGAAAGTGACTAGTTGATATGCCTTTTTATTACTGCAGCTGCCTTGTTTTTTCTAGTCAAAATAAAAGAAAATCACAGGATCCTTAAAATAATAGCTGACAGCAGGTAGTTACTGAGAAATGCATGTCCCTGGCTCTTAACTTTGTAGCATCCATCCAGATGGCAGATTAGAGGCTAGGATCTGCAGGTTGGTGACAAATACATGGGTAATAGCATTCAGCTTGCCTAACTGTAAAAGTGAATTCACTATTCCTCTTTGATTGTAGACCTGACATGTCAGATGAGAGGAGGCTCTGGAAGAAGCTGCCAAAGCAATAGCACAAATAAATGCCAGACACAAGCGCCGCTTGATGTAGGATTACAAGCACTGTACCTATCATCAATTCAAATTTAGCTGATATGTAAAGTCAGCAGTGGTGTTACATCAGAGCAGCAGCACAAATGCAGGGGGCTGACGGGTACCTGGGTACGTTCCGCACGTCAGGTGGCTCCTAATGACCTCTCCCCGTGACATGGCAGCAGTGATTGGTTTTGCCACAAGAAAGCCACGCTCCTGGAATTGCCCTCACAACATATGGCACACAGGGTGCTTCACAGTCACTGTCTAATTTGTCCCTCTGCCCTTCCCTACTCCGTGTTATCAATCACTTGACTTTTGAAGAGCCCTGATCTATTCTATCTCCCTCCCTCTTGCTCACTCTTTCTTTCTTTCTTTTTCTTTCCATCTTCCTTCCTTCCTTTCTTTCTTCTCTCTTTCCTTTCCTTTCTTCCTTTCCTTCTTTCCTTCCTTTTTCTTTCTTTCTTCCTTTCCTTTCCCTTTCCTTCCCTTTTTCTGTTTTGTTTCCCTTTTTCATAATCTTTCTTCTCTTTTCCCGGGAAGCATAAAACCAAACTCAGGAAAGAGATGGTGCAAACTCAGTTCTAATCTCTTAATACTGACTTTGTATGGGGAAAACCTTCCAGCAGCCCAATTACCCCAGCCAAAAATTAGCAGTGCACAACAGCTGAGGGTCTCTGGGCTGAGCCGCGCCCTCTGCATTAGTTATAGGGCAGAAATCGCATGTTGAGAGTTTTGCATTGTCACTGCATGGCAGTCATACTGCTGGGAACCAAAACCGTGGTTTCTAGGACTTTCTGTGATCTCAAGACCCTCAGCTTTCATTGCTGGAGTTGGAAAGATGATGCTGAAACAGGTAGATAAAGCTCCAGTTCTCTGTGGTGGGAGGAAATTTCTCACGGTATTCCTATTCCACCTCTTTTGCATGTAGCACACTGCCATTTAATCAATATGAAAATATAGTGTCTCTTCTTTATAATCTTTACCTGTCTTGTTTTTTCAATGAAGATGAAGAGTGGCACTGTTGGTGCTGTTTGGAAAGATGCAGGTGGAGAAAATCTTTACCTTATAATTAATTACAAATCAGGGCTTTGTGTTCATAGCTGCCTTCAAACTCCAGCCTGCTCTTTCTTTGCTAGGAATAAAGTACTATCCATTGAAATGAGCTTTTTAAAAAGTAAAGGTTATGTAAATCTCGATAAATCCCACTTTATACATGAATTTGTTCAACAGGTGAATGTAAGACATAAATGTAGGACAGATAAAAAACACAGGAGAGATTAAAACCTGTTTTAAATAGGATAAATAAGCATACATGCCTATTGGGTTTTGCTTCTTAAATGTCTACTTGTGACTTGCATTTTGCCTTGACTTGCAACATCCATTCTTATACACATCCTTTATACATCTGCTTTTGCTCATTTGTCACTGTTTTATTATTTATATGGCAAATCTTATTGAAAAGTCAGATGCAAGGCAATGAGAGCAGAGTGTAAAAATGCTGACTAATATTTTCCAAAATCACATCCTTCCAACCTGGTTGAGGAGGAGTTATCTGGAGAGGCCTCATGGCTATTGTTTATATCCCCAAAGAAGTAATCCTCTTGCTATCTCCCTTCTCTAGCATCATGTCAGTTCTGTCTTCCCAGGGTGCAAGAGTCTCAGTGCTGATGGTTAAAGCGTGCTTTACATCACAGAGATTTAAGTTCTGGCTTAGTTCAGGGGATTTAAAACAGTGCAAGCAGCAGCAGAATTTGGCCTCGCTCCATAGTCTTTGCTCAAAATTAAAGTTCAACCAGATGAGAATGAGCTTTTATTCAATATTAAACTCTCATCTTCCCAATCTGGCAAAGCTTCTGTAGTTCAAGCATACTTGCAGCTTTATCCAGATCTACATCAAATTGCTGTGTGTCACTGCAGTGAAAAGCAAGGATTAATCTGTTTAGATTGACAAATTGAGAAGTAACATGAGGATGTCAAAAAACAAAATCTTTCTAAGAGAATATAGGTGAGTAATGAGATTATCTACTGGGTTCTCATATTGATCAAGTCTGAATGTTTCACTTGATTTGCCATGGTATTTAAAATCTCTCTCTTTAAAGTCTCTCTGTTCTTGAGGAGCACTTGTCTTACAGCACTTACTCATCTCCCTTTAGTACCCACACAAAGTTTCTTCAGTGGAGATCTACTTCTCCCATACCTGATTTATTGCCCACAACTCTCAGTGTTATTGCATTCTTTCTTTCCTGAGTGCTACTGATGCTCAAGTAACTTTGTTTACCAGCTGGTCATCTAATCATTGCTTTACATAATCATGTTTATATTAAGTAGATAGGAACAATTAACTTTGTTTTAAGTGTAGTTATTTGAAATACAGTAGTGGTAATATCTGCCAGAAGCAAATAAACATATTAGCAGGAAATGCTTAAATGATCTGGATAACCCTATGAGCCAGCATAGCAGGTGGTAATATCCTGTTTTTAAATTACATTTCAGCAAGTGAACATAATAAATCCTCTTGTGTTATATATTTCGCTGGTAGCAACTTATACTCACATTATTCTATTTGACCTCATTACTGCTAATCATTATCACATTTTTAATAGCTGCCACAGTGAGTGAAACAGTTAATACAGTATTTCTTGCCGAAAGAGAGCCTGTCAGGTTATTGATGACAAATTAAAATTAATAAAGAAGATCTGTGTTGAATTTGAGGGAATGGAATAACTGCGAGCATCCAGATGATTGGAAAGGCCTCTGGGGTACTCTGTGAAGAGTAATGTTTTTGGTGTACGTGTATTGTCTTGAAAGGAACGCTAAAACTGCCAAATCTCTGCTTTTGCCTGGAAGACTTCCTGAAATAGGAGCTGTATTCTTTTGGCCCTCATCACATGTAATTTATCCCTGGGAGAGTTATTTCCCGCCCTGTACACCTCTGCTCGGTGCTGTAATAACAGCCAGTTGCTGGGGCTCCGTGCTTTTATTTACCTCGCTGAGGATCTTTACAAGAACCATCAGCAGCAGCTCTGGATGAGGCAGTAAATAAGTAAAAGTCCAATACTGAATTCCTGCCCTGGCTTTTTGCTGGAAAATTTAGGTTATTGCTATTTATTTAAAACTTTCTGGGGATGTACAATCCTCCTTTCAGCGATGGCAAAGCATCACTACCCTGTAACCAGGCATTCCCCATCACCTCAGAGCCAGCAGTGGGTACCGGGCACTAACTAACTGCCTTTATGAAAAATTAATGCATTTACATACCCTCCCAAAGCTCCTACGTGTTTAAAGAGAGGTGTTTATTAGAGGTGAGGTCTCCGTGGGGACAGGGCGGCTGCTTAGTGGGAGCCATTCCCTGTAGGGAAGGGCAGTTCAAGGCCATCCGGAGGTCCTGAATTAATTGAACGCCGTGGTATTAGCTCAGTCCTTAGCAGACAGTAGTCCACACTGCGGAATCACCAGACATAATTTTGACTGTGCCCAGGAGGCATACCAGGGAGACTGAATTATCTCTTACCAAAAGAGAAAGTAGTCCTTTGAGGTCAACGGCGGAGGTCGTCGGTGGGTCAGCGTAGAGAAACACCAACGTGAGATCTGCCCTAAAAAAGGAAGAAAATAATGGCCCAATTACCACACGTAAGCAAGTCATGCAGAATTGCTTCACACAAAAGGGGTTTTTCGTTTTGGAATAGGGAGGAAGGCAGCAGCCAGTAACAGAAGCAGCATTGCAGGGAGGGATGTTTTGGAAAGGGAAATAGAAGGTGTCGCCGTTATTTGCTTGGGAGCCATTAAGCTGCAAAACTGCCATGTAGTGTTCAGCAGATTCGTCCGTGTTTTCTCAGAGCATGAAACAAAGCTCTGGTGGATCATACACTATTCTGGTCTGCAATATTAATATGCTTTGCATACAGAAAGATGATGCCTTTGCTTTAAAAGCATCATTGAAGAGAGAAGCAGCCAAAAATAAGGTTGTTTCTTTTAGGAGCTCTTTAGAACTAACCCCGTTTGGAGGGGAAAAAATCGGCGATATGGGCTTTTGAGTTGCAGAAAACTGGAGCAAATTCAAGTGCTATGAACTCTGTCTGAAAGTTCAACCACAGCAAACCCTTCCCCTGTCACCAGCCCAAGACACGTGCTCCGTGTCGAGTCCCAATGCTCAGCAAATGGCCATGCAATTAAAAGACATCAGATATTGAAACCTCTGCCTGCACCTAGAAATGCACCTTTTCACAAGCTGAGAGCCTCAGCACTGAAGGTAAAAAACTTGTGCAGCTTGTGTGGTTGACAAATACCACTCCAACTGCTCTGCCAGTGAAATTTGAACTAAAAATATAGGAAATGAGGAGTTAATTCAATTAAACATTTTCCCACCCGCATTTTACCTTTCCTCACCACTCAAGGGAATCATTCATGGAATGTATATCACCAGCAGACTTATTTTTACCATTATTTTTAACTTAATGAGTATACCTTACACATCAGAGAGAAAGCACAAAGGTTAAATTTTACATTAAGAGCACATTGCAACATGGTATGCAAATATTCCTATGCAAATCCAAAGCCACCAGAAGATAAATGTGTTATATTTTTAACCAGTTAACTATGACTGTGAAGTATGGTGTAAGATATTCAGTAGTTTCATTTTATATCTTTCTTGTAAATAATGCATAAAGTATGTAGATGTTGTCAAAATATGATGAAGCTATTAGCTTTATAGTTTTCATAGTTAAGAATGTGTTCAGCATGTAGCTCATAATAACTCATTTCTAAACGCAGGCACCGTTATAAAATATTTCTTGTTCAAGTGAATGTTATCATGTGACATAATGATTTTGCTTAAAACCAAGTTAAATGAGGAGTAAAATTAAACAATATTGCATGAATTGTGTTTGACTAATTTTGTGTCACATTATATTAGCCAAGCTTTCAAAATATGTGTTAATGACAAATAGTGTAAGCCCCTAACATACTTTATGTGTCTGTAAAATCACCCTTAAGTCATTAGCTTTTAAAGGTTCATTTTGTTTGCAGTTTTTGTAGCCACTGGCTTTTTAGTGATTACTTTTGTCTATGAAACGAGACATGATTAAAAAAGAGATATTTTACATAAGTCTTTGGGACTTATTGCCATATTATGGGGGCATACCCTGTGCATTAAAACAATGTCTAATAATTGATGAGCTCTACAGTTTTGAGGTAAACATAGTTAAGGGTGAATTTTAATGTTTATGTCATATTTACATAAGAGCCACACTGAGCTTTTAATCAACAGTTTGCTTCTTTTATATCTGAATTTATCTCTTGCCTGCTACAACAATCTTTCCCATTAAATGCAATGGAAATCTTACAGATCTCCAGATTTAATTCAAACGTGCCTATATGTGCTTCAATAAGGTAACTGCCGCCTTCTTCCGTGCCAAAAGTGCTACCAGTTTGGCAATGGGAACTTGCAGACTTCACATCATGCATGGAAAGGCTTCTTTGGACTCACCATCACTGGGACAAAACTATATCTAAAGGGGTTGTGCTGCTGAAACACAGCAGGGGAAAAGCTGCATCAGCTTCTTTTCTGGATGGGAGGTAGGGCTCATCCAGGCCTACACACCCAGATGGACAACTCCAGCCTCTATTTAGCCATTTTCTTGAAATTGGCAGTTATTTTCTCCTTCTCACTCTATGTTTTACTTGAAATAGAGAGGACAGACGGTGTCCATACGAGCTCCGTGTCTCATCATGGGATTTCAGAGAAGTGTCTGCCCCATCATCAGTCACCCAAACACAGAAGGGTCTTTCTATGTGAGACCAGGGCCAGGCAGGTATAGCAGCAGCTCTTTAGTTTTTCCTCAGACAGAAAAAAAAGACTTTTTATGTGGTGATCTCTTAATATATATATAAATAAAAGCTAAAAGCCCCTCTCTCAACGGGCTAGGGTGATGCTTACTGGTGCCGGATGGCTAGGCAGGAGGTAAGGACATACTAAGGGGGGTAGGAAGTTGCAGGAAGAAGGCAATATGATGTTTTTCAGTGTTTCAATGCTCAACTTCTTTGATAAAATCTTCATTCTGCCCACCCTACCCTTGTGCCTTAGAAAGCTACAGCTTCATCTCAAGAATTTTCCCTCTGGACACTTGTCAGAACAAAGAGTATGGACTTTGCATATCATTTATCCTCTTGTATATAAGGAGCTTGTCACATCTTAATGTTGAACCTCACCAGAGAGCAGACCTCTCGAGCACTCCACGCTCTGCTTTGCATTTGGGTGGGAAAAGCAGATCAGCGGTGCCGCTCCAGCTCCTGCATGTATCTTACCACTGCTCTGCCCCCTCCTGCTGTGCAACACGTGCCATCGGCTCCACGGCATGCAGTGGGGGCAGTGATAACATGGGAGAGGTGCTGGGCTGGGTGACAGCAGAGAGAAACCCCAGGGAAGGCTGGAATCTTGGAAATCACTTCTGAGGTAGCCAAATTCCTTTATTTGTTGCTTTTGTCAAACTCCTGATGTGCTTTTGTAGTATACCCATGGAATGAAAATTGCTCATAAGGGCTTGATTTGGGTAGGTCAGGAATGGTGTGGAACTGATGCCATTTGTGTGCATCCTTCTTTAAACCAAACAAAATCCTACAAATTGCATTCTATAAATGCCATGATATATTCCCAGGATTTGAACCCAAAGCTTTCAGAATAACAACTTGGCCTTCTTTTGCTGTGAAGGAAAGTTCATATTGTTGTTGGGGAGAGGTGTCCTGGCAATAGCAGACAAGAAGGATCTGTCTCGTGTTTGGGTCCTGGATGAGGAGGGAGGACAGGAGCTCATGCAGCTGAGCTTGGGCCAGCTCCTGAGGCTTTGCTGAGTTCTGGTCACTCACTCGGCATCATGGTCTTACTCTACTGTGCCAGTTGCCCAAGAGCTGGGTGAAGAGGTGCCTCATGAAGTGCCCAAGAGCTGGGTGGAAAGGTGGGATGTTAACTACTTGCTGCTCTTTGAGCTGCTAAAAATAAAGATCACAAGGAGACTCTTTTACAATGGAAAGTATGAAACAATCCTGGCATAGTGATAACTGACGAAAGGTGATCCTCCCAGACATTAGGGCTGTCAAAACCTCCAGTTTAAGCTAGCCATTTACTCATGGGGTAAAAATGCAGTGGGCTTGCACTCTGGAGGTCTGGTTTCTTTATCACCATTGAGTGATGCAAGGTAAGTCACCTATGATCTGTGTCTCATTTTCCCATTGAGAAAACAGATCAACAAGATGCCTTAAGTCTTGCTGTTTATATGTCCTGTGTGAAAATTAAAGGAGGCTATTCTTGGCTGTAATTTTGGGGAATACATTTTCCATGTCAAACTTAGAATAGTTAAACACAAAAAAATGTTGAAGATGAAGTTCAAATAATAAAACATAAACCTCCTTTATTCAAAAGATCAAGAAATCCAATACCACAAACTCAAACAGTGCCTAGCAGAATTCTTGGGAGTATTAATCTGTGGTAGAGTTGGTGTCAGTGTTTGTGAAGGATTAGAGCCAAATTCAACTGCTTTCCTGCGCAGAAGGATGCCACAATTGCCAGGTGGAGATCAGGGTCTTGGGCAGACAGCGAAGGCAGCTTTGGGGAGCAGCATCTGGTAGGTTGTGCCAGTGCCAGCAGGGACTGGGAGAATAATCATCTGGACAAGGCAGGGGCCAGGCAATTTAGGTTTATTTATTCTCCCAGATCTTTTCTTTCCAGGTAAAATACATCCTGAATATTGAGGGGTTTGGGTTTTTTTTTGCAAGAGTACATAGAAACCATTAAGATTCCTTCATTTTTCTCCTTTTCAAATTTTACTTCAGGGTTCAGCAGGGTTTCTGGCAACTTTCAAGAAAGAAAGATGGTCAAGGAGGATGTTTGGAGATGGTTTGAGATGGTCTTGATCATATTAGCTAATACTCTGCTGACTCCTGATTAATACTCTGCATGCAATCTATCAAGTTGCAATGACGGCTCTGCCATGCTATTACACAGACTTGATTGAACTAATGATTTCCATAGCTATTTTTGGAAGATCAGTGGAAGAAAAACAAAGCAGGTGAAATGGATAGCTAGGAGTAGAGCTCTTCAAATATTTATTAAACAGTTAGCTAAGATTCAGGATGCATTTAACATAGCCAAATTTGATACATTAAAGATGAATAATTGCTCTTCTGTAATCCTGTCTCATTTATTTATTTGTTCTTTAAAATTGTATTACTACTTTTGCTAAGACTTGAAGAAAGATCCTGAAAGTAATACATTGTCTTTAGAGCAAACTCTGAATGATCATAAAATGTCAATCTGGAATAATGCTGGTTTTATGGAGAGAGTTGTTGATATCCTTTGCTGTGCTAGGAACAGAAGTTGTGAGAAGAGAAGAGAAGAATTGAGAAAGAGGTGAGAACAGAAGAGAAGAGGTGAGAAGAGAGGAGAGAAGAGAAGGGAAGAGAAGAGAAGAAAAGAAAAGAAAAGAAAACTCTTATTTGCCCCAAAGAGACTTTTCCTATGAAAAGAAAAATGAGTATTTTATTTCCAGCCTGGACAATTGATGTATTGTAACAAGAGAAAAAAAATCTATAAATGAATCTAGACATAGCTTTTTAAATTAAAATATAAACTGACTCTTTTTTGGAATGCAAGATTTACATCTGAAGGAAAATATTTAATGTTTTAAATTCAACGGTGTTCCCCAGACCCTCTAGTACAGCCCAGTGTATGCTTAGAAAGAGCTACTTCATCTATTTAATTAAGAGAAACTACTATCAAAGCAGATTTCGCATTTAAAATTCGTGTTTAAACTTCTCACAGATTAAGTGAGCTTAAACAGTTGCTATTCCTGACTTTAACAGCATTATAAAATACATTAGAGATTGAGAGGATAAAATTCTGCCATGTTAGGTTATAACCTAACTGCTATTTGCAGTTGTAAGGACTACTAATGGCGCAGGGACAAGATTTATTATAGTAAAGACATCCTGCTTAACATTACCCTTGTCATTCCATTAATAATGACTGCTTATGAGCCATCTCGTTGGCATCTTTGTTGTCCTGAAAACTTAAAACTCACAGCACAATTCTTTACGATGTGCTACATTGCCCCCTCTGGGTATTCCTGACCATTATCCCATTTGGATATATTCAAAACTGCTGCCTCCTGAGAGAGCATTAGGGCCGACCTTTAACCCTGCAATATTCTTGGTTCAAATGGCGTAATAACATGTAGTGAATATTTACAAGCATACTTATACTATAATAGAGTACTGCTGTGAACATTAGCACATATTTTCTGCTCAATCAGGCTTTGATGTAGAGCTTGGCTTGTACCCTGGAGAAAATGCAGTCCCCAATAAGCTGTGCTAGTGAAACACCCTTGAACCTAAACAGCTCACACAAGGCAAACTGCTGCCATGCAGATGAGCAGGCAAACACATACGTGTGCCACGCTGCGGTCCCAGCAGCGTGCTGTCCTGCTGCATAGTGTCTGTGTGAGCCTCCTCGATGAGGGGAGTGAATGGGGAGGCTTGGTACATCACACATTGCATGGGATATTAGTGGTGTAGGTACACAGATGAAGAAAAGGTGATCTTATCCATGAAATGAAAATGAAGACCAGTAAGCCATAATGACAACAGGTTGGCACTTACCCTTTCTGATCTGTTTTATGAGAGGCTGTGGGGGCAACTATGCCTCACACCACTAACTTTCTGCTTCTTTCTCCATCCAGTGATGTGCCTGTGTGGCTCTTCCTTTCCTTGCCATAGGATCGACCATGTTTGAAACACCAAGGCCACCACTGACCCATGGCGCTGAGGCCTCATCTCCACGGTGTGTGAACACTGCAGGGACGGTGACTGCAGCCCTGCCCTGTGCCATCTGTTCCAATGCTGAGCACCCTTTGGGGCAGGAATTGTTCCTCAGCTCCATCTCACCGTGCCCTGGTGCAGCTGAGGCCGTTTCCTCTTGTCCCATCCCTTGTTCCTTGGGAGCAGAGCCCAGCCCCCTCCTGGCTCCATCCACTTGTCAGGCAGTGGTAGGGGCAATAAGGTCCCCCCTGAGACTTCTTTTCTCTGAAGATATACATTGAAGAGCCCTGCCAGCAGCCATGTGAACTGTGCTTGCTCCTTTGAAAAACCTCTTGCTGTGTGTCCTGCTTTGGCAGTGTGGGCTATGCCAGGATGGGATGCTTCATGGAGCTCTGCTCTTGACCTAACCCTTTTGATCTTCTCTTCCCCCCTGGCCACCCATCAAACTGACAGAGCTTAAAACCCTGTGGAAAGTGATGGCAGATAATTTTGCACATGTCATGAGACTTGTGGCTGCCCCATCCCTGTCAGTGTTCAAGGCCAGGTTGGACAGGGCTTGGAGCAACTTGCTCTGGTGGAAGGTGTCCCTGCCCATGGCAGGGACTGGAAATGGATGAGCTTTAAGGGCCCTTCCAACCCAAACTGTTCTGTGATTATATGATCCTTCTATGACGAATTGCACCTCAGGGATCTTTTAGGTTTATAATAGGTGAACATCCCCAGTCTTATTAATGAGGGAGAGTTTTGGCTTCCACATTGCTTCATGTGCTTTTGTCCTCTATGTGTAATTAGCACCCTTCCCTACCCCACTCTGACGACTGTGGACCCATCCTCTCCAGCTCAGCTGCACTTTCCCAGGCAACACAAAATATCCTGAAGTTGTCTTCCCCACCACTTCTCCTTTACCTGCTCTGTCCTGCTCCCCATCTCCCATCAGCACACCCCTTCCTTTTATCATCCCTTCTTGAATGGAAATGGTGGGGTGTTCACAGGTGCTTGCTGCCTCAGGCTTTTCCAAGGTGATGTGCATCACTTTGGCATGACACACAGATGAAATGTAGGGCACAGAAAAGGTCTATCTCAGCCATGTTAATGGCTTTCATATTCATTTGGGTGTAGTTTTACTGTTTGTTGCCCTTGATCGCTGTTTTCTCCTTCCTTCAGGACAAGGCTATTGTGCCTTTTTGTTATTAACTCCACCTTTGCTGTGCTTTGCTCTCTGTGGCCTGTTTTCGTAAAGTGCCCAGTGAAAAAGCAGAGATTTGGTTAATCCTGAGCCCAAACCTGCTTGTGCCAGTTTTCTGAATTTCAGGCCTTGGAGGAGAAAGGGTCACTTCTTAGTTGTGTTGGTTTATGAGTGTGTAGTTAATCTGCTTAGATAAGAGACCTGCATAGAGGTAATGTGAGCTTTTGAAAGAGGAGTCTCTTGTGGCTGTGAAAAAACTTTGACTTGGCAATATCTGTCTGTCTTCAGCCAAAGATAGAATAAACCTTCCTTATTTTCTTGGTGTAACTTATAAACCTGTTACAGTTTTTGCATTAAAATCTTCCTGTACAAAGGAGATGTCCATTTTTGATATTTTATTCATAAGATCCCTCAAGGTGTCATTGAAATTCTTGCAGTCTTTCATCAGCGTGATCCACTCTTGGAGAGTACACCTGCACAGGAGATGAAATGGTTGTCCTCAGAGAATAATGGCAGCCATCCTGATATTAATTTGGTTCCAAGTAATTATCAAATTCATATCTTCCAGTTTGCTGGGGAACTTTTTCTTCCTTTTGATTTCTTTTTCTATATAGAGTTAGCAGGGCTTGTTAGTGCTGCTCCAGACCCTCCGTGCAGACTGGTCCTCTTCACTGGGACTTCACATTGGCACCTTTAACCATCACAGACTGCTGTACTGCTGTCTGTCTTGTCCTGAAACTATTACTCTATGGTATGTGGACATCAATAATGTGTCACATAGAAATTTGTATCTGATAGGTCCAGTTAATAATGCTTTAGGAAAAAAAAAGCCTTATACCTATTGTGTACTGGTGTTGCTGTACCGATTACACCCCTGTGTAGGTGCGTACAGAATCAGGTGCAGGTCTGCACTGTCCTTTCTCCAAACCATTTATATACTTTTCCTAAAATAGTATTGAAAAGTACAGCTGGATATGCCCACAAATCCAGCTTGCAATGTGAATAGCGTCAAGTGACGTCTCTGCTGGGGAAAAATCCCTCTAGACCAGGTTGCTCCAACACCCCCCTCCGCCCCCCCCATTTGAACAGTTGAAGATGTCCTTAAATCCAATGGAAGCCTTGGAACCTAAGGCCTGAAAGGCCCCAGGAATGCAAACTGAACGGCTAGCCCAGGAGCGTTGGTGTCTGAGTTAGCCCATCATCTTGTGCGCCTATGCAAGATACTTGTTTGAGCATCTCTACCTGTCATGATCAAGACAGAAGAACTGTGTTGCTGCTTGAGCACACACAGTTTAAGCAAATGTTATCTGAAAATAAGATTTTTTATTTTTTTTTAATTATTTTGGAAGTGAAACTTGCCTATGGGTGATGCTGCAGGATGGGGGGCTGGGCAGAGGAGGATCCCAGCAGCTTTCTTCCCATTATTAGAGGTTTCTCCTCTTTTCCCCTGGCTTTTGCCAAGCAATTTGTATTTTGAAGGAAGCCTGCAAGAAATTTTGTGTTTTCTTCAATTCTCTCAGTTTATTTCTCTTCACACAGCTCTCCTTTTCCCCCCCATTGGCAGTAAATCCTTAGGCTGAGCCATCCATTTATTACCAGCTGGCAGTTGTTCAGTCTTCCAGTCTACAGTGATCTGTTTTTAGCTGCCAATAGTGCGGCATTAACAAATCTGTTCTGATACTTATCTGTGGCAGTGTCTTTTGTTAAATGAAGAATACTAAGTTTAGGATGTGCTGTATTGGGATTTTTATTGCATCAGGTAGGACACTTAAAACTTCCCTCCAATATTTTTCCAGCATGGGATAACATCTCCAGTGCTCTGTGCATCCTATGATGCAGTTTTCTCCTATATATTTTTCAGGAGCTGCTTCCTGAAAAAAAGAAGTTTTGATGGGAGTACTCTCTGCTTTTTTCCTGTTCATTTCATATAGAAATCTCAATATCATGGAAAACAGTGAATAACTTACTGATCTGAATTTTCCCTGTTTTTCTTGTGTGTAATTATCTGCACTTCTCATGGGAAGGTGTTTTGCACCCCTGGAGAACCCACCACCTTGAGCTGTCAGCATGTACATGTGCACTGGCACACTTGCCATAGCAAAAAGAAAAGCCCCCAGTTTTTCTTATTCACTTATTTATCTTTTCATTTATTTATCTATTTATTTATTTTATCTATTTGTTTATTTATCTATTTATTTATTTATTTCTCTAGTTATGTATTTATTTACATAGTCATTTATTTATCCATTTGTTTTTAGTGGTTGGGGAATGTTGTGGGTTATAAATTGCATTACCATAAGGAAGCGCTCACTTGATAATTGTGTTTTACACTCTTTTTTTTTTTGCAGGCTGTTGGTGGCTTTAATTAAGCACTCTGCAGATGGATTGGATAAAAGATACCTTTCACCACACACCTACATCTTTTTCAGTTGTCGTATACTTAAATTGCAAATCCTCATGAACTGTAACCCAGTGTCTTATGGCTCTTGATTCTACATTTCCCTACAGATCTTTTATCTTCAGTCAAGTCAGAGCTGGAGGATGTGACTGTTAGTAAAAGGTAGAGCTGCGTTAAACTGCAGAAAACCCCCTAAATTCAAATGATGTTAAGGGTCTGATTTAACCCCCACATTCAAATCATAGAATCAGAACCATAGAATGGAAGGGACATTACAATCATCTAGTCCCAACTCCCCTGCCACGGGCAAGGACATCTCCCACTAGACCTTAAGGGTCTGATTTAATCCCTAGATACAATTGATGTTAAGGGTCTGATTTAACCCCCTGCATTCAAAAGTCATTAAGGGTCTGATTTAATACCACCAAGGCAGGAGACTGAGGAATATGAACCCCTGTAGATGTTGCAATACTGCTTGCACAGATGCCATATCCCACGTTTGACCCAGTACACAGGACTGGCATGCACACCTTGTGAAAAAGTGGTGCAGACTAAGAATCACTAGTAACCTGTGTGTAACACAAACCACGAAGCTTTCAATTATAATTCACCTCTTGTTAGAGGCAGAGCAGGCACAGAGTTTGCAGTGATGCTTGTCAGGAGTTGTTACTGGGATCCCTCAGCCTGACACGCCAAGGTTTATCAAACAACCATTCTCCTTCTTTCCCCCACGACTGTTCCTGCTGAAATCTGCCCAAATTCAAATTAGTGACTGTCATGGGTTCAGCAGTAGCAGCCATTTTTCTCCTTCTCGGTAGCTGGTGCAGTGCTGTGTTTTTGACTTTCGGCCTGGGAACAGCGGTCCCAGTTTCAAGTCCTCCTCTCCATTCTGGAAAGTTTTTGATTGAGTGTCTTCAGCATCCTCCTGGTCCAGAGGTGGCTGATGCCATGCTGTGGCAGAGGCAGCCCAGCGCCTTCATTTCATATGCCCATCACTGCTTCCTGGCAATGAGGAGCCATTCTGGTTGGAAACTCCACTGGTCAATGCAAGAGGCAAAACCTCCAATAAGTTTAGCCTGTCAAAGGCATTATCCAGAGAGGAGGTTTTTCAGTCTGAGATGAGGTTGGCAAATTTATAGCATGGGAATGGGGCTGTAGATGAGGGACTTGAAGTCGCTGTGAACATCGGTTTGTAAGGTACTATGATTCTACATGAGTGATGTTAATTTCCAGAAACAGACTTTGATGCCAAGTGCTTTATAGTTGGTGGAATGACTTCTAACAAACTTGAGTAAGTTTGCTATCAGGCCTGCAATGACAAAAGCCACATTGAACATGTTTTCTTGCTAAACTTAAACTAAACTTAAAGCCACCTTCTTTTTGACACTTCAGCACTCCTTCTTGCTCCTCCTTTTTAGCTTGTTTATTTTGACATGGCCATAAAAAGATGCATTTTCTCAGAATCCTGTGCTTAAAAACATGGCAAGCACAAGCCTCGAATGCTTTCACTGGAGGGTGGGTTTCACTGGAGTTATCACATGGGCACCTTTCCCTCTTGAGGTTTTTCCTCTTGCTGATTGTACTAATCTTTGTACGAGGTTGTTGCTATGGCACAGACCTTTCTGAGGATTTAATGACCTGTATTACTTTGCATTAAGGAGTTTTACTAATCTGCTTAAAATTACTTTTAAAATTTGTTGGAGCAAGGGGCTGAGTTTAGTGCTCTGTTCCCACAGGTGATATTTTTCTAGGATTCAGAGCGTCGCACTGATGTAGCAGTATTTCCTCTTTATCTTGGGAACATCATGGCTAATGATAGTTTGCTGAATATACGGAGTTTTAAAACTCATCCAAAGGCTGCTGGCTGTGCAATCCCTGGAGGGCAGGGCTGAGCAGGGATCCTGGCTCAGGAAGGGTGTGGGACGCGCTGGTGCCTCTGCGCATCCCCAGTAACAGGTTAGCTCCTCCAAATCTGACATTTTTGGGTTTTGTCCATGCCTTTGGCTCAAGGCATGGCTGCTGGGCATTAGTAAATGGGGTTGCTTTGCCCTGGGCCCTTTGGAAGTGTGTGCTGGAATGAGAGATGGGATCAGATTCTTTCATCTCTGATGGATTCAGGCTTAGTTAAGATTTTTTCTTCTTTTTTTTTTTCTCCCTGATGCCTTTTTTCTTCAGAAATGTAACTGTTTATAATCAGTTTAATGCAGATGAAACCATTACTTCTTCACTCTTCAGAAACTGTGCTTCTTAATTAAAGCCTTTGTCTGAACACAAAATAATTAATACATAAAATGAAGCACAGGGAAAGAATTGACTGTGAAACTAGTCACTCAGTTGTAGATTTAAACAATATTTAATCATTAGAGTAACACAGTGCTTGCACTTTTGGAAAGAAAACAAGCCTTATACTTCATGTTTATTTAACACTTTGACTAGTTCATTCTTGGAGGTATGAAATGAGGCTTATAGAGTGCCAGAGCAGTAAATCATATGTTATGAAAATTACTGGGTCTTAAACAGTAGTGTCATTTTAAACCTAAACAGTTCAGTGGTGCACCAGCATATAAAACTGACCTCTTATAACAACATCTACTGTTTACATTGAAAGGCAAGTAAAGGAAATAAAAACAAGGTATAAAATATAGAGTAGTAAGGATGGCATTTACTTGTGTTTCTGCCTCTATTCTGGATGCTGGTGGCTACGACAACTTTCCTAATGCATTAAAGACAGTAGATACAAAAAATGTCATATGTATGCATAGACCAACTGTGTATAGACAAAAACTCGTGCAGCATCTGGCACCCAACCATTTTCCATGGGTATTTGCTCAGATTTGAAACCACATTTGTCTCGGCAATGTGCTTACTCACTTTATAGTAACTTTTTTTTGTTGTTAAACCAGTGTTCTAAAGAAAGAGTTTGTTGTCAAGAATATTTGTTAAGAAAAAAAATTAATTTCAAAGAAAATATTCAGATTCTTTTGTGGAGAGTGAATGCTGAATGTTTGAATTTGTAGGTGTGATCAGTTTACTCTCTGCTTACAAGCACAAAGACACCAGTTCACGATAGGCTGCATGTGGGTTTTCAAAACCAGCTAAATACTTGGCTTCTGAGTACGGAATAACCACAGAGTTTGGCTCAAAAGCAATCAAAATTGTTCATTGACATGATTTACCAAGTCACACTGCAGAGCGGAGCAGGCAGACAAGGTTTTGTGTAGTGTGGAGGTGAGTATTTGCAGTGAAAACCCTGAAACATGGTTGTCTCTGTTGTTTGGTAATACCACACATTTAAAATCGTTTCTCCGAGTCTGGCCCACTTGAGGACTGATACAGGTTTATTACCCAGTCTCAGAGGAGTTTGCAATGTTGTTCATTCCCCTAATTGGATAAATGCTGGCTTATGGAGGTAAAAAAGCAAAAGCATCTTCCCAGCTGCCAGCCAGCCCTTGCCTTGCTCACAGACCATGCTGCCTATGGATGCCCTTCTGGCCAGTCCAGCTTGTGGCTCCTGATGGGTGCTGTTGGGCAGAAATGCTCCTCTGCTTCTGTTCTAAATGCATTTATGAGTAAGAGCTGTTCTTAATTTTGTAGGGTTTTGGTTTGGTGGTTATTTAGGCTCTTTTTAAGGGGAGAATACATTTCTGAGATCTTAGGACATATGTTGGTCATATGCAGAGTTAATATAGAACAATATTGATATTGTTTTGCAGTTAAATTCTGTTATACTTCTTAGGTAAAAATCATATTAGTTTTAAGGACACAAAGCACCAAACTGTGTATCTCAGGGGCTGGTGACCAATGGAGAAATCTTTGCTCAGTGGGGACTTCTGAAGTAAAGAAGCCCTCCCTCAAGAACAGGTAATGATGTTTATTTCCATGTTAACATCACATTTGTCTCCAGTGCTTCTGCAAGCCCATCAAGAGGGTAATGAAGTGATGGGCTTAAATTCGGAGAGCACCTGGAATGTGCTTTTTATTAGTTTAGTTTCTGAATGAATGGACTATGGAAACTAATATTTTAGAAACATAATTCTTCAATTAACTGTATCAGTTGTGTTTGTGAACTGTCAAGAACTTGCATTATTAATGAACATGCAAGGCTAATATTAGTTTATTTATCATTTAGAATATGACTTTTGAGTTAATCATGCTACATTCAGTTTTGATTAATGCAGGAAGTTCATGCAGGCTTTGTTAAACAAATATTTATTACGTGTGATGTATTATAAAGTAAAAAATCATTTTATCTCAATCGCGGGTCTTATATACAAATATCTTCCAATACGGTGAAGACTTTAACATTCAAGCAAGCATCCTCTTGTTTATGAGGAAATTGAATAAATCATGAGAGTCCCCTGTGTGATTTATCTTCTTAAATTCAGATATAATCCCCCTTGCATAGAGGTGGTTGCAGTTTGTAAGGCCGTGCTAAGTGGTCTGCACACACCATATGGGTTTTCACAGGCAGGTTGGTTTGTGGGATAGCTGCTAGTATTCATCTCCTTGCTTCTACTTTAACTCAGTTTGGAGAATAGGGCTACTGTTCAGTGACAGACGTGTTGCAGAACTGGAATTAGGGTTTAAATTTTCAACTGAAAAAAGTATAAAGTGTTTCTTATCTGTGACTTCCTCTGTAGTTAGTGCCAAAAGCCTCAGCTGTCCATGGTGACGGATATGCTGATGTGGTCTCCAGACCCCTCTTACTTGAGTCTACCCATGCCTCTGCCCATCAGGTCATGCAGGCATGCTTTAATATGAACACCATTTGTGTTATGGCCAAATTATTTTAAATAATAAAGTATTTCATCAGCCTGATAATCCTGAAATACTGTTTTGTGAGGTCTTATGTTAGTCATTGTTCATGTGTGTGAGATTCAGGCAGGCCACCGAAATGGCAGGGTCTTCAAGCAGGTCTTTGCCAATGGATCCTATTTGAATGGAAGGGGTAATCCTGATGTGAGTAAAAAAAAGGTTATGTGCCATTAGATTTTTATGAAACGCGGTATTGTCAGTCACACATCTTTAAAAATGAGGGATGAAAACTGTTATTATTAAGAATAGTAAGTACTCTTAATCTGGTTCTTGGGTCTGAAAAGAGTTAGGGACTTAATTTAAAGCTCAGGAAAAGCTGAGAGACAGACATAGCAACTTGGTTCAAGTACTTTGGGGCTTTAAAAAAACTCCCTGAGTCATAAGACCAAAGGTATAAATCCTATGGATTACAATGTATTTAATGAGATTCTCTTGAATGCCAATTGAATGCTTGAATGCCAATTTTGCTGAGTTTGTGTTGGGCAATAGGCCACATCTTAAAAATAGTTAGGAGGATTTAAGATTATTTCATTTATGGGTGAGATATATATTTTATTTAAAAACATATAATTAAAAGTTTAGAATATATAATTTATGTGTAATTTCTTCGGATTTAAATGATGCTCAGGCCCTCCCTCTATATAGACAAAGCAGGGTCTGGGTTCTGAAAGGCCTGTGATTCAATTATTTTTATTCTTGATTAATCCTGGCTGTGATATATTTTATTATTAAAACTAAATTATTTTGATAAATGATCTGTCAACAATACATGAATTTAACTGATTTTCTTTTGGTTTGGTCAGTGAAATAAATACTTAGTTAGGCAGCACCTAACATAGCAAGGGCTTGGGCATACTTCAGTGTTCATTCAATTCAGACGTGTCTGCTTTAACTAGTTTCAGTGTAGCTGTTACAATTTTCATCCATAATATATGATCAGTTTGTAAGAATTTCCCCTACATGTGAGAAACATATTTAATGCTAACATTCTCAAATTGGAGTTAGTTATAAATAATGCACTAATAGATGTGAAAGAGTGTAAATGATTCCTTTGTGTTGTACCTGTGAGGTTGTTAGTGCTTCTTTAAAAAGCAAACAAAACCTCTTTTGCATGATATTTATTCCCATCTCTTCCATCAAAGGGGTTACAGTCTTTGTACCTTTTTATGTAAATTAAAAATCTTTAGCCAGTTCTGTGTCAAAAATAAATAGTTGAATGAGCTTGCAGACAACATTTATTTTGTATGTACATTAATGGGCACTTCCACTTTTTCCTGCAGGCTAGAATCCACTTTGAAATTCATGTTTGATAAATTCCCTGGCTTTCCGAGTAATTTAGCTGTCTATAGGGCTGTTGATCCTTTGAGTGTATTGCTGAACCATTGGGACTTGTGCATCACATCTGCATATCCAAGTTCAAATATATACTCAAGATGATTGGTTTAAACTTTAAGTTGTTGATCTTATTCCTGATAGATTTGTTAGATTGTCTCCCATTTCATTTCTAAAATCTGTTCCTAATCCATAAATACCCCTTCTTAAATATGTCTCCAATAAGTTCACTGATTGCGTTAGTCATTTTGTAAGCACAGAGCTAAATTAATATTCAGCATAGCCCAATAATCTTAAGACACAATGCTGCTTGATATCATGTGTATGAATGAGAATTTGAGCAGGGCCCTTACAGATCAGATTGAGCTGTGGTGCTACTTCCCAAACTAGAAGATTCCCTTTAAAAATGATTTTATACCTTCTGAGCATTTGAAAGGGAATCAGTGGACAAGCGTTCAATTTATCAGTCTTCCTTAGGTTTTCCAAGACTTAGGTTAGTTTAGCTTTGCTTTTTCTCTCTTTTTCCGGGGAGTTGATTTAGGCTTTTATTTCCCATTCCAGCATTCATCAGGAGAGGACGGTGCAGCAGATGTAACAACAAAATTTACAGCACTTTGAGAGCTACAGCAAGAAATTGCCATCTGCAAATTCTAGCCAGACTTATTTCAAATATAAACTGTCCTGCACTGCTGTGCAATACCCTCTAGACCACAGGCACTCCTTTCCCTCCATATGTCCCCCTTCTGCTCTCGGTAGTGTGGGTATTCAGACCAGGTATGATGCACGCCAACAATGGGCGAAGGGCTGGCATGCAGCAAAGGGAAGCAAGGACATGAGCCAGAGTTGTGTAAACATGGGCTACAGCTTCCAGCCTTCACCTCTTCCCACTGAGCTTATTTTGAATGCTGTAGGCCCCCTTCATGTAAAAAAGGGGGGAGTCTAAAAGATGTCCTGTGAATATAAATGAGTTCAAAAATCCTTTTGACCATAGCAGCAGTCATTCTGCTGTAAAGCCACTTGTCTGGTTTGCTGTTAGCAGGTACGATGTGGTCTGAAGCGCTCTGTAATGAGAAAGAATCATGCAAATAATTCAAATAATACAAATAATTCAATTCAAATGATTCAAATAATTCAAATTTGGAAACATTTATTAGGTTATTATAATATTTAGAGGATACACATTGATTTTCTTTGTTCCATTTATTAAATTCCTTAACTTAAGATCAGAGAGGAGTGCATTGTTTTGCTAGGGGGATGTGGTAAGTCATCAGGGTGGGTGTAATAACCTTTTCTGACACTCCATGAATTGCAGTTACCCTTCTCTTCTTCATTTCTATTATTTAAAAGAAGATTATTCTAATAATGTACCTTGTGTGGTCATTTAAGGTAAATTCCAATAAGTTCCCTGTCTTAATTAATAAACCTGATCTGACTAGTAGTACCAAGAGTCAAATTTAGAGTCTCTTGAGCCTTTTTGTGGTAGAGAGGAAAAGAGATGCAGTGGGGAGGATTTCCTTCCTTGTGTGGGTTTGGGGGTTTGTTGTTGTTTTGTTTTAATAATATGTGTAAACCTATCTCTGATTTGAAATTCTTAGCCAGGGTTTAATGAACTGAATTGATTAGCATCAAAAGGATTAGGGAAATACGTTGTCTAGTTTTGAAACAAGTGGGGATCACTGTACATATGTCTCTGCCTTTTCTCGTGGAGGTTACTATTTATACCCTTAAAAGTCTTCTGTTTTGTGCTGCATCTGCTTTTGGTAGGGGAGAAAAACGTGCAAGTGCCACAGAAGAGGGAGAGGGAGTCCTCAACTCTGGAATTAAATATCCCACTTCACATAAAATCAGTTTGCTCAGAAGCAGTGCCACAGTGCCATAGTATTTAACATGATTTACTACTTTGCTCACTTAAATTAACAAATTGGACCATATTTCATGGAGGTAATTAAGCACATCTATAACCTTAATAATATGGCTTTCTCACAGGTGCAGTCCTGCTAAGGTCCATCAGCCCAACTTTGTCTTCAGAACTAAACACATCCAAGGCGCTTCACTAAAGCAAGTCCTTGCAAGGTCTATCTCCTATTTTGGGCTGCTCAATTTTTTCTTAACAGTGTCAGTATGTGTCTTGATTTGGAATGATTAGTGGAATTTATGACAAAAGTGGCTTTAGATTGGTTATTAAGCCATTCTTCTATTTTTGTCAGTAAAACGTGGATACAGCCTATGAAAAACAGCAGACCCAAGTTTCAAGATCCTTCTGTTCTAAGTCTGCTTGGGAATTTATGTGGTTTGTTTCCAGTGCTTTGTCCTGCTGTTTTCTTCTCCTTTCTCTGCTGCACTCAACCTCCTGAAATATTGGACTACATGGCTGCTGTGATTTCTTGGTAAGGAATCTTGGTACCAGATCTTCGTGCAGCCATGGAGTCCTCTCTTGTCAACTGGATAGAGAAAATTGCCCTGATTTTTACATACCGGAAGCCTCCTGGGTTCTGCTGGGATCACTTTGATTCAATCTGAGCAGTACCTGTACTACTTCTGGCCTGTCTCCACTCCAGAGAGCAATTCTGGGCACTTTTGTTACATTTCAGACATATTTCTATTGTTCATCTCTTCCTGCTCATTCTGAACTTCTTCCTCTGGGACTTCAGCTCTTTCTTTGGGCATTTCTTCCTGTCTCTTCCCATTGCTCTACCACCTCCCAGTTTTTCTGCACCTCTGTTTCATATGTGCTGCCCCGTGAAGCTTTCTGCTCCCACCAGCCCTTTGTTCCTCCCCAGCTAGCCCATTGCATTTGCTACCATCCCTCCTTCCCCCTTCCCTCCCTCCCTCCTGTGCTGTCGTGGCCTGCCCAGGTTTGCTGTGGTCAATTTTTGTTTCATCTTGTAGTCAGTATTACATAAATAGTGGAAGTTTGTCCTTGCCCCAGGTGATTGATGGGGAGGTATATTTGTACATATCGATTGAGATAAAAAATTAGTAGTTTGCAATAGGAAAGGCAAATTAGTCATCAGAAGGAAGGTGCTTGGAGTATTTTAAGAGTTTCTTGATTAATTCTCATGCTGTGAGTTCCTCTGACAGTAAGTTTTATGTCCTGAGATGTGGGAGGATGAGGCAGTAGTGTTGGGTTATTGCAAATTTTACTTTTACTCCTTGCTGATTTATTTTACTGGCTCACACCACGATTAGACACAGACGGCTAAAAATGACTTCGTTTTGGGGCGACAACTACACTTTTCTGTGCTGCAATTAGGAGCCAGGAAGGAGCGTGGAGGTTTTAGCTGCAAATTTACTTGCCTTTTGCATGAAAATTAATATTCAAAAGCTAGAGCATATAAAATCAAAATAGCCTCTATGGTGACAAGTCCATCAGATGGATGTTACCGTAAAGAAGGAAAGAACTAATTCTGTGATGTACTGATTAGTCTGAGAAGTAATTTTTTTCTCTGCTTAGTTGACAATTTTCTTGCTAATCACCTCATTGAAAGTAGTTTTTAATAAGCGTCATAGGAGGCTGAGAGCCCTTCCTAAAATACTTTCCACTTTTCCAAGGATTTCATGGCATGCTTTTTTAGTTTTCCTTTATTACAAACTATAATAGAATTCTTCCCAATAAAAATTGACTTATATTTGGCACTTTTAATTTGTCCAAGAATAATTTAGATAGAAATTCCAATTACTTTGGAAGGGACACATTTGCTACTGTACTCTCTCGGCTTGTTTAAAAAGAAGTCTTTGATAATTTGCATCGTTTCTCATGAAAGGCAATTTTACTTAACTTGAATCCAGAAGGAAAAAAAAGATGCAGAGAGGTTTCAGTTTTTAAATTGATAACAAAGAACTATATTTGTGCTGTTACATTCCAGCACAAAAAGGCTGCAAAATAGCTTTTTTTAGTTAATGGTAGAAAAAATATTTAATTGCTCTGAAACACTTATTGTATGCATTATCTTTTTGATTAGAAGACAGTTGTAAATGACTTATTCAAAGTAATTGCAAACTCTGGTGTGAAAACAAAAGTAAATTATATGCCTTTGCAGTGAGAGGAATGGTATGCTTGAACACTAAATTGTTGGAGTTTTCTGAAATTAGCAGAGGTGCAGTGTTTAGCAATTAGACTTTTCTTGGATGTTTGAGTATTGGTGCCCATAAGACTTGAATTAGGACAGCACTGTTATTGTTAGCAATAAGGCCATAAACCATCCCAGCGCTTCTGCAGTTTCCTTATTGTCTGCTAGAAAGGTGATCTAGTGTCTCACATCTTCTGGAATGAAGTCTGGTGGTGTTGAGTAGATAAGGGTATAGGGTGTCTCTGCCAACCCGTCCCCACCTCATGCCTTTTCTGTGCCTTCCTTGCAAGATGCTGGAGCTCTGACAATTATGACTTTCTGCATTCTAAAGGTTATTCCCAGTATTTGCATTGTGAAAATGGCCACAATAAATTAGGCATAGGAGATCAATGCTTCACGGTTTGGATGCAGCTTTATAATCATGGTAATTTGCAGAAGTTGCAGGAATATTGATGTTGCTATGAGAAAGAAGGAAAGAGTAGGAGTGAATGGGCCAACAAATTACATGAGTGGGAGAAAGTGAAGTCCTGGGCACCCTTTATTTTTTCAAGCATGGCACTTATCAGCTCCAGGTTGTGGGAGTGCTGGGGGCTCTATGGAGAAGTGAGCATCCTCTGCATTTGGCTGATCTCTTCCACCAGCTTGTGTCACTTTGCTGTCTGATTCATGCCACTTTCCTCATGTAAGAGTACCTTGCAGACACTGACTTCAGACAGAGCTGCTTGAACAAGATGTGAAGCAGGGGTCATGCACTAAGCAGTGCAATGCTCTGGTAGTTGTGTGCCATGCAAAGTTGCCACCCAGGAAACAGAAGATGAATGAGTCAAGGCAGAAAAGAAAGAAGAATGAGGTTATAAATCTCCCAAACACGTATGCAATTGCATATATGACTTTGCATGGTTTTGGGCTGAATTTCCATGTGGCTTTGGTGCACTAGATGTTTGTTAAACTGAGGAAGATAACTGAGGTGCCTCAGCTGTGCACCCACTCAGCGTGCACCTATGCCCTCCAGCCAGTGACATGGGCTTGTAGCCAGAGAGATTAGAAACATCACCCTCCTCCTTAGTAGAACTGAGTATGAGTTATAGCTGTTTACTCTGGACTAACATACTCGATTACTCTTTTAAACCATTGTTTCACACTTTCCAGTGAGTACAGTCAGTTCTCATTAGTTGCTAGTTTAGAAGCCCATCGTATATTTAGACATCATATACATTTGTCAGTGAAGAGTAGCTTAAATGATCTACTTTGTTCACTGCTTAATTATGTTATTTTACTGTTCCTGAAAACCTGACACAAGGCAAATTTACATTACTGTGCTCCTAATTAGCCAATAATCCTCAAGGATTTGAATGATACATACCCAAAGTAATTTCCTCGTTCACTAAATACGATTTTCCTTACGTTAGGTTAAGAAGATGGCACAATGACAGCAGGCATCTTGATGATGGCAGCCCTCAACATGTTTGTCTCAGGAGTCAAATTCTATTAAAAAACACGTAATGATCTCAGCACTTTCTTAAAGTGTAGAATGTGAGATCAATAGAGTTGTGTACAACAAGAAAGAAAATTTACCTCTTTTATCTGTTGTTAGGTTGCTCTCCGCTCCAGAACACTGAATAGTGAAAGGCCAGGTTGGATGGAACTTGGAGCAACCTGCTCTAGTGGAAGGTGTCCCTGCTCATGGCAGTGGATGGGAGCTAGATGAGCTTCGAGGTCCCTTCCAACCCAAACCAGTCTGGGATTCTATGATTCTATGATATCTGTAGTCCTGGTTTTCTAAACAGAATTTCATCTGTACCTCTTCATGCATTCAGCGTCTCCCCAGCTTCTCAGCTGAAACAAAAATTCATTCTTGGAGGTAGGCTGCTTCAAAAGTAGATCCTTCATTCTTAAAATAATTAAATAAAGATAAATAGACCATAATAACTTCACCATTGCCAACTATTGTAACATGGGGTCACATATCAAAAATGTACTGCCAGAAAACTGTTTCCATTTCTAACTAGTGCAGAAAAGCTTTCCATGGACACTGCGGCATGCAATAATAGCTCATTACCTTCATTACCTTCTTAGGCTAAGCTTTTTCCACATGTCCAAGACTAAACCGCAAGCAACTACATGGAATTTCAAAGTTTTCAGTCTCCTTCTAGAACTTTTCCAGTGGTTTTGTTTATAAACTAAAAACTTCTGAATGTAGACATGTTGAATAAAGGCAGTCTTTGCCACTCTATTAGCATATGCCCAGTGTTGCTGACATGAGACAGAGATACTCCTACCCAGAGAGATGCCGAGGATGTTCAGAGGAGTCAGCATTAATGTTAGAGGCCACGGCATGGTTAGTTTGGAGCTGTGGTGTGCCTTTCTCAACCGAGCACCAAGGAGAAGTCTGCTGTTGATTTCTATCTCCTGTACCCATGTACATCCACTGCAGAGGCACTGCTGGGTCCCTGAGGTGGGGCCCCAAGCCTGTGCTTGCAGAGATCCCACTGCATTCAGTGCAGCAGTGGGTGCACCACTGTCCTGGCCAAATTCCAATGTGGGTAGGCACTTGTATTCTTGTAATCTAAGTTACCTTTGCACTTTCAATTGGATATAGCATTTTTTTTAACTTGTTCCAAATTGGTTTCTGAAATATTCCTTGTCTTTTAAATGTCTCCTCACCATGGTTTCATTTCATAGTGAGATCTGTCCCAACCATATCAAGAGAAAAAAAGACTCAATGATGAACCTGAGCTGTAACAGCAACCTTTGCACTAACCCTTGGCAGATGATTGGTTTTCATTGTCTGTAAGGTGGTTTTGTACTGATATTGTTCATTGAGTTTCTTGGGTTAGAGTCACAAAAGGCTTCAGTTGTGACATTGAATACCTCCAAGCCTGCCTGATCTGACGGGTACATGATGGCCTGCCCACAGCCATGTGCCAACAAGATGCTACTGTGTTCCACTCATGTGTCCTCCTTGCCTGGTGTTTCAGCCCTGTTTTTTTCAAGACATCATAGTCTTGACATTTGTTCTTATCATGCATTCAAGCACTACAATGGCTCAACACTCCTGTCCTCCCTGTTTGCCTTAAACTAGGTTGTTTGATGGTGAAAGTGCTCATCTATGGTGCTGGGAGGGGGTTTGGGGGATGCTTTACATATTGGTGGGAAGTGGAAGGGCTTCACTGAAGAGGCTGAAGAAGTTCCTATGGGCACCTGCCTTGCTGAAGTGAAGTGCTTCCGGCAAGGCAGTTTCCATATCCCCCCCCCCGCCCCCACCAAAAGGTGGGAGGGCATCCTTGGGTCTCATTAGATGTGTCTGCGTGTTTCAGGTGGGGTTCAATCCTGTCAAACCCAGCTCTGTTTATGGAGTGCTGATTCTCCATTAATTTCAGTAGGAGTTTATGGTGCTTAGAATCAAATAGGAGAACTTGGGAGAGGCTGAGCACACAACTTGTATGTGTTTTGCTCATGTATCAGCAAAATATGTGTATCTCCAATTGAGTATGCACTTTGTTAGGTTAAGAAACATTTCTTTATGGTCTGTAAAGCAAGTGAATAAAACTGAGAGGGAAATATATACTGTGTCAGCTTGCCTGTATGCAAAAAATTCCTTTATTTTCAGTTGTAAAGACAAAGCATACAGAAAGAAAAAATGTAATCATCTGCCTCCGTGATCATCCTATATAAGCACATTAGTAAAGCACTGTGATACCAGTCATATTGTGAACTTAAAGCCACCCCTAATTAAACTGCCTGCATCCCCTAGCATTTCCCTATAATGATGTCAAGCCGTGCAGCAATTAGTTGTCCCTCTATGAATGTAAACACTGTTTGCAAATCATAGAAATTTAACCTGCATTGCTTATTGGAAAGCTCCTGAAATGGAATTAATTATTATTGTAGATTTTGGACTTGCAATTTTTTGAACCGTACTTTGAACGTCTTGATAGGATGTTTTCTGTGATTCATGGCAATTAATTTTGGTAATAAAGGTAGTCCTTATTAAAAATCTCAGATATCATTTGGGGTCGGGCTAATGGTGTGTACAACGGCATGTGAAATATTTTATTGAGCTAACTCAGTTGCTGTGGGTTTATTTTAAATCAAAGTTTAGTCCATTCAAAGGAAGCAAGTGGCCTGACCTTTTGGCTTTCTCCATTTTGTACCTCCTGAACTTCTTCACTCTAATTTGAATGTTAAGTTTGAATACTGAAGAAGCATGCCCTTATGCAGTAGTTCATCTTCTCTTTAGAGATCAGACTAAATGCCCGTGGCAATATGCTAGGAAACATAGTACATTACCATGAAATAGCCCCATTAGAGACAAAGAAATGTAAACAAAACAAACACATTTGCCACTGGTTTTAGCTCAATTATATTTCTCCTATTGATGGTGTTGCATAAAATGAAAAAGTGCTCAAGACCTAAATTTAGTAAACCTTTTGTTGCAATTTACTCCAGAAAAACCTCTGTTGCTGGAGGTGGATGGTTTACCTGAGCCATCAGCTACATAGCACGTTTATGGTTATTGTATTTTACAGGTTGATAGATTTTTATATTCTGTCCAAGTCAGGATCTTACACCACCTGGTTTATTATTTAGTAATTTACAGTGCAGTCAGGCATGTTTGGTTTAATGTAGGATAAACTTATAAATCTATTGTTCTCCAGTTGCTGGGGTTGGTGTGCAATGAACTACAGAGCTTGATGCGTACATACATTTCAGCTCTGCTTATTTTCTTTGATAGGGAAGCAGGCAATAGATAACACAGTGACAGTAGCATCCCAGGGGATAGCAAAATGTGAGAGCAACACACCGTCAGGTTAGTAGGTCATTATTGTATGAGCACTGAGCCATTAATTGACTACTGTACCAGGCTCAATCTGTGTCAGATTATGGCTTTTGGCAGCAAGGACTGTTATCTAATAGCTAACTTTGCTTCTTTAGTATCTTTTTATTGGGTTTCCTGATATAATTATATATAAAAAACTAGATATATTTGTTGCACTTTTAAAAACCCCAACAAAAACACAAACGTACAGAGTAGAGGTAAGGGCAGTAGGCAAAATTCTATTCCATGTAGAGGAGTGCTTTTGCTAATGCTTTTGAGTAGACTTCTTAAAAACTCCCTCAGAAATGGAGTATTCAGATACTTTATTTAGAGGGAAGAGATATTATGAGGGCAAGGCTGCCAGCAACTGATATCTGGCATCTGAATTGTTTCACTGGTCTTTAGCTTTGGGCGGGAATAAGTGAACAAACGGATTATATCAGTAAAAATAAACAGCATTTGTATGAACCTTGCTGGTTTCTCCTAAAATCTGCAGTAAGAATAAGAAGCAGATGTCAGTCCATCCATGGAAAGACGGAGCTGTGGCTTGTTCCTGCAGTGGGTTAGCACAGTAAGGGAAGGAATCAATGGTGTGAGGTAGTTGTGAGGGGAAAGTCATCTGTTCTTTGGAGGCAGGGAAATGCCTATGTCTTCATGGAGGCGAAGGTGTGTGTGTGCTGCTCAGGAAAAGGTAACCCTGCTACTGCTTAAAAGAGGGGAAAGTTTCCTTCTTAGCACTCTCATCAACCATTGAAGTTCAGGGTCTGGGAAGCAGCTGGGAGCAGGGAGGGTGATCCATTCCCACTCGTGTCAGTTGGATCGGAAATTGCACAGACAGGTTGTGGGAAGCTGAAGAAGTTGGAGTTCAGCCCAGGGCTTGTTTTGGGCAGGACTTTGCTCTGGATTTAAGGGAAAATCCTGCTTGAAGTTAAGATTTCTGCTATCTATTTTATCCCATCTTTAGGGATAATTTATGCTGGAGCCAAGATGCTGTTCTGCCTCATCTTGACACCAGCCAAAACCAAATCCAGATACTTCAATCCAGGTGAGAGCATAATATGAATTGAATCTTGCCATTTTTTAAAAAGGCTTTGGGAAGAGCTGTTGTCCACTGGGACCTTGGTCAGGTAAACCTGTGTGTTTGTGGGCTTGGATCTAAACCAGGAATTCATATATTCTGTAATTCCTCCAGAATGAAGGATTCCAGGCAGGGATTTGGGGTGCATCAGCCAGGACCATTCATGTTCCTGCTTTGCAATGTGTCTGCTGGTGTTTGACAGTGTTGTTCAAGTGATAGAGTCTGAGTCTCATTTCTGTTCCTACCCATAAATCGACCTGATTGTGACCTTGGGCAAAATAGTTAATCCAGCCAGCCCTCAGTTTCCCTGTTTTGCACTCCATTAAAAATGATTTGCTGCCTGAGAGTGTCAGATACACCATGAGAACCCAGTGTGATTGTTAATAATTATCAATATGGGAAAAACTGTGAGAAGATGGCAAAGTCAGAGACCTTTATTTCATTAGAATGCTATTACTGTTAGTATTTTGCGGATCCCAATTTTCTGCCACCGCTCCAAATTTGAATAACTTCCACTGGATTTCTTGCACCTTTCAAAGTCATGGATAAAAAAGTGCAACGACTGAGCTTTGAGCATTTCATCTCGTTTTGTTATTCCATGCTTTCTGCTTTCTCTTACAGCAAAATCATTTCTGGAGATTGGATGGTAATATGTAAAATGCTCTTTTTTCACGCAGCGATGTCTGATCACATTGATTCTACATTATGTAGTGCTCCTAATGGAGATTTCTGGTTACCATTTGCTGCATCATGTGGTGAGGCTGTTTCTATGGTCTCTGCTGCATCTTGTCCCCTTGGTATTT
>JANRGW010006485.1:0-20974 GCA_024733675.1 Psilopsiagon aymara
TGTGGTATGGAATACCTCTTTGGTCAGTTTGGGTCAGGTGTCCTGTCTCTGCTTCCTCCTGGCTTCCCCTCCTCCCTAGCAGAGCATGAGGCTCAGAAAGTTCTTGGTCAGAGTAAACATTACTGAGCAGCAACTGAAAACATCGGTGTTATCGGTGCTGTTCACAGGTGTAAAGTCAAGACCACAGCACTGCACCAGCTACTGAGAAGGAGAAAAATGACTGCTGCTGCTGAACCCAGGACAGCTTTGCACTCTGATGGGTCAAATCGATAATTGAGAACCAACATTTATTAATGTTAAGGTCTTTTAATAATTCTTATTTGCTGTAATACCTGGGCATGCATAGGCATGTGTTTGCAGAAATAACTAAAACCCTCCCAACTTAGAAATAATTAGAAGTAACTAAACCCACTTTTGAATAAGAGTATGATAAAGAAAACCCATTTTCTCTTCTCAGAAGACTTGTAGGTGTTCTTAACCTTGTTGTGCCTCTGTTTTGTCTCATTCCCTCAGCATCCCTGGGGTACAGAACAGTTCAGGAGATGCTGTTAATACCCTTTGCCGGTTGTGTACTAGAGCAGAAAGGAAAGGAAAGGATATATGTAGTAGTAGCAAAAAGCCAAGATGTTTTCTATTAAGATCTTAATGAAGTTAATGTAGGCTACTTGAAAAGGAGCAAATTTTTCCGAGTGGTTTGAAGGAATATGGAAGTTATTCCAAAGAAACGGGTGCTTTTCAGGGTCTGACAGTAACTTTCAGATCTGTTCCACAGGCACCTAAGCAGAAAGATTTTACCCTTTCATGGACTCACTGAGTTTCTTGTGACTGTGCAGGGCAATGTATTGTGTGATCTACATTTCCAACCTCCTTGCTTAGAAATGAAATGCAGATGGTTTCAAATAATCAAAGGCTTGGATTTGTTTTATTCCAGTCGACGAATGCTCAAGACGCTCTCCAAAAATTGTATTTTGGAATTCAGAAGGAGATGCCATAAATGGGAGAGCTATATACTTTACACATATCATGTTCTGTGGGGAAGGCAGTTTGGCAACCGAAACAGGCAATATTGAAATAAATTGCTACTTTTAAATATAAACATTACATAAAACTCAGATGAGGAGGGAAATAAGCAGGAGTCTTGCTTTCTTCTCAGTAGAACACAACATAGACTAATTTGATTAACAGAATACTTTTCATAATCAGATTACGGGTAATACGTGGCCTTCTATGATGATGTTAAAAGGTTGAAACATAAGGTCATTGTCACTACCCCCACCCTCAATCTAAAAAAGGCAGGTCTTAAAATTAGGAGTCATGTGAACTTAAACACTGCTGATGGCTTCACTTTTAAGTACTGCAGTAATAAATTTAGACCCTGGCAGCTGGCGATCTTGTGGATTGACATGGCTAATTGGCTTTGGCATCTTAGCCTCAGGAAACCTCATCCATCTCTTCAGAGCAGGACATTTGGCAAGAGTCAGAGAAAAACATTTCATACTTTGTCTCTTGCCTTCTATGCAAAGTTGCTTTGCATTTTTGAACGTTTCAGTGTATCTGTTAGAAGATCGATGTAATACCTATCTTTATGCTCCTTTAATATGGTCTCTATAGTGAGTAACCACCCTAGAATTAGCAAAAGCATCAATACTGCGAATCAGTTCTGAGGCTTCCCTCTCAGTTAAAGCTTATGGCTTATGCAGAATTACGTATCAGAAATATGCAAAGTGCTAAAGAAAGCTAGTTGACTTTTGCAGTTAACTCTTTGCTAGTTCTTGAGATGAAAATAATGCTTGACTCCAGGGTCTGTATTGCTTTCAGACACCCATCTCTAGCACATGTGGCATTTCTGATGATGAGAATTGCTGTGGGCAGTGCTCTGATAGATCAGGTGGGTCAAGAGAGAATTCAAGGCTTCTCAGAAGGTGAAACCCCAGCAGTGTTTCGAGAAAATCAAGGGCTTTCTTGGTTGAGGAAAAGGGTGAAGCTTCTCAGAGCAACATTCTCCTGCTCTTCCAGCTTCACATCAATCTTGGCAGTCTTCTTCCTTTCTCTTGGATCTTTACATTGTCAAGCAATCATATTTTCCCCCTCAGACCTTAGGAAATGCAGGTATTATCCTCCTTTCTCTGTAGCAGTCCCTGCTGCCTGGCAGTTTCTGCTGCCTACTTGTGCTTCTGAGTTCATGAGGTTTGGGAGTAAAGGGAAATGGCTCTGCTCTGGGAGAAGTGGAGGAAAACGCAATCTGAGGGCTGAAGAAATTGATGTGGGACTGCAAGGAAAAGTAGTGCTTTCTCTGTGTGTGATAGTATTTAGGTGTAGAAATGGGAACCTCTTTGGAAGGGAGGGTTTTTTCTTCCATTTCCAGCAATATTTTTCTTTCGCATCAGAACAATGTTCAGGGTCCACGTGCTGCTGGCAGGAGGGAAATGCTTCAGGTGCTCAGTGAAGTGGGTAAAATGCTGCTGCAGGCTTGTCACTCCTCTCAGTCTCCCCCAACCCTGAAGTCTTCTGCTGGAGCTTGTAGTAGATGTCCTACTGTCAGTGGGAATGGTGTATAACAAGACAGTATTTGGGGCACTGGTCTATTAGTTGTAGAATGGTTTGGGTTAGAAGGAACCTTAAAGCTCATCCAGTTCCAACCCCCTGCCACAGGCAGGGGCACCTTCACTGGAGCAGAGTGCTGCAAGCCCCATCCAACCTGGCCTTGAGCACTGCCAGGGATGGGGCAGCCACAGCTTCTCTGGGCACCCTGTGCCAGCGCCTCAGCACCCTCACAGGGAAGAGCTTCTGCCTAAGAGCTCATCTCAATCTTCCCTCTGTCAGGGTAAAGCCATTCCCCCTTGTCCAGTCACTACATGCCTTTAACAAGTCCCTTTCCAGGTTTCCTGTAGCCCCTTTAGGTGCTGGAGGACTGCTCTAAGGACTGCATCAAATGGAGAGCTGCGTTGTAAAGAATGAAAGTTGTTCTTGAGCTGGGGTCTCTGCAGACTCCTGATGTTTGGGGAACAGTTGTTATGGACTGTTGTCAGGTACCAGACTTACTAGGGGCACACAGAATTTAATCCTTGTTGGAGCCCAAAGGAAACTAACAAAGGTGTTTGCGTGGAGGTTGGTGGATCAGCAGACTGCTGGGTGCCTTGGCTAAAATCTGTAAATAACCACTTTTAGCTGTGCTCCTGTACTGCCTTTTAACAAAACTGTCAAATTCTAACGTGCAGGATTTTGGAATCTTTATTTTCTGCACTTTTGGCAGTCCTACTTAAAATCTTCCAGTTATTGTGTTGACAGTAGTTGTCCCACTGTTTCTTTACGGTTTCTGGCATCAATAAAGTATTATGAAAACTTGTCTTGGAGTTCTGATTTCATTTTACAGAAGAAGAAAGCTTCAAATCTGTGTTCAAAATACCCATAGTGAAAGTATTTCTAAGATGAGTATCGTTTACAAAGTTTAAGTTCATGCTGCTGACTTACGATTTGATTTTTGTAATGTTGCTCTTGCCATAGCACTGGCTGGTGGAATGGTCGTGCTTTGTTCTGATTAATTGCATATTGCATTTATTTATTATTTTCTGTGCTCCTGATGTTTCAGTTGAAATGAAATCCTTCATGCTTTGAATTACCTTTAGAAAGACTTTAAAGTCGGTACGTTTTCCTGGCGTCACTTACAGAATAGTGATAATTAAGCAGAGCAACAGTTGCAGCCCAGAAATCATTTTGCTCCTTTTAAAACTCTCAGCTGTCAAAATGGAAGTTGTGTGTCAGTAATACTTAAACACCAGTTCCACAGAGAGTTTTGGAGCAGAAAAAGTGTGGTCTAAAAATTACAAGCAGCTTTTCCTATAGAGAAGCAAGGGTTTCTTTTGAAAGTGCTACAGTTAGCTTCTCCTTTTTCACAGTTTGTGATGCAAACCAAAAGCTTTATTCTCTGCACATACAGTCTGAAATCAGAGTTGTTTTTTTGCTCACACTTCTACATTTTGAAGGATTTTCTGTGTTTAAAAGGTGTCTCATGGCTCTGTGTAAGAATGAATTCAGAAGTCTTGCTGTGAATAAATAATCTTACTTAGGTTTATAATCAGATACAAAGGAGGTGCTGGTGTGTGGCTGTAGCCTTGTGTAAACTGGGAAACGTTAACATGCGGCCACTTAAGTTCTTTATGTGATGGTGTTACAGGATATGTGGCTTTTTGCACAGTGCTGAGACTAAGTTTTTAATTGTGTAAACAGTCACTGCTTTGGCATTCGAGGGGAGGTGGTTCATTTAAAATCTTGTCTCGGTGATATGCTCCTTATGCCTCTAATAAGGTTAGAAAAGCGGAGGAGGACAACTTCTAGCACAGCTTGTAAATGTCAGTCTGGATGGAAGGCAGGTCAGCTTGAAAACAACATTGGTGTTGGAAAAGTGAAAGGAAAAAGAATCCTTTCTTGATGCTGAGCTCTAGTGAGGAAATATTGTTGAAGAAAATGTAGAATTACCATCATTTTTGGTCAAGCAGAAGGAAGTAATTCTGCAGTATCAAACTACATCTAGTGGATGTGGGGAAAGCTGAAGACAGAGCAAGATTTATTTTAGCTACATCCAAAGCTGGCTGGTTTTCCTGAGGCAGTTTTTTATGTTGGTTTTAGTCCTGTTCACTTGTGAAACTTTCCAGTTAGTGTCTTGTCTTTAAGTCTGTTCTGTGTTCATAAGGCAAACTGACTTTAATGGCATGACAGATCTTTCCCGAATCTCTTCTTTTCTACCCTTTCCACACAATAGAGCAGCGATCAAATAGAGCAAATGAGGCCATTAGTCACTATGGAAATTCCAGTAGTGGCTCAGTTGTCTATCTCACTGCAATATTCGGTTAAACAAGGTTATTTCCGAGGAGCTGCATCACTTGTGGTTGGTCTCATACGGTCACTTCCATGTGAATCTGGAATGTTTTTGTAACATGAGTTGTGGGATTCTTTGAGGAGTTTCTTTAGGGTTCAGTGATCTTCCTCTGCTCAGAAGCTACAATTGCTGCTGCTCTTCTCAAGTCTTTGTTAAAGTAAGTCTGGAAATGGAAATTCCATGTTCAGTGTTTCTAGGGAGTAGAATGATCTGAAGTGGGAATTGGGGGGTGGTGGTGGTGTCTGAATGCTGTCAGTTAAAAGTCAAGAACATACTTTTCTTGACTTTAATATCTGATTTATGATGACAGAACACATTCTCTCACTGTACTGGCACCTATGTAACGCTTCTGAATCTTAAGGGTATTCACCATAGCTTAATTAGGAAAATACCAGCATTCAGTCAGTATAGACTGAATAGATTGACTGTTCAATACAGAATAGTATTAGATTGACTTTCCATACATTTTAAACATCCTCATTAAAAGCATCTTGAATTTGCTTAACCCTCCTCCAAAATCAAACTCAATAAATTGTCACCTTTGAATATTTTAAAACGTTAATGATTATTCTTTTTCAGTTGCAAATCTCTTCATCTGGAAAAGTTATGCTTTCATTTACATAAAGTCATTTGTTGTCAGTAACCTGGAATAGAGTAAGCGATGGCTTCAGTCTCTTTCATTCAAGTATGCTGGTGCAATTCCTGCGGCAAAATTCTACTTGCAGCATTTCACTTACATAATTTCATGTTTTGCAGATCAAATGTTGATTAAAAGTTCTTTAAATATCAGTCATGTTGCAGAACAATCCATAGGCTGCTTGTACAGTTGGGTTGGAAACACGTACTCCATGTATGTGTAAGCTCGCATCCCCCCAGCTGCTTACAAATCCTTTACAACCAGTTGTATTTGCTTCAGATATGTGAAAATACAAATATTTCAGATGTTTGTATAAGAATTGTTTTTTTTTAAGGAACAGGACCCCTTCCCTGCCTCCTGACACACACACGTGCACACACACTCACACATTCTGTCTTTGTCTCTATTTTTCTCTCTTTATTGATGTCTTTATTAACCCGCAAGAGCTTTACAAAGGGTGGTCATCCTCCCATATAAAAATAAGCAGTTGTCCTTGGTGACAACAGTTCTTTTAACACACAGACATTCTCTGCTGTCCCAGAAATGACATCTTGAATAACCCTTTTTCTTCATATTTAAACCTTGATGTTCACCATGTCTCTTACCCATAGCAGCCTAATTAAGGCTGCCAGGAAGTGAACCCGGTTCCTGAGCACGTTAAGCTGTGCAAACTGGCCCCTCGAGTCCTGAGCCATGACTCTGGTGTACAATATCAACCATTTTGTGTTGAAATGAATACACTGAACTTGAATATGGGCATTGTTTGCTAATGCTTGCAAATCACAGTAATGTAGTGGCCTGAGGCAAAGCGAACGGTAATGTGAATGCAGTGGTGTAAGTAACCTTACTGGAGAACTTTGCCATGCTCATAAATAACAAAGCTCTTGGACACCTCCCCCCTCTCACCAGAAGAAAATCTGTCTAGGGTTTTTACTGCACTGCCTGACTGCCTGCTTGTACTCCATTTTTCATAGACTGGTTTGGGTTGGAAGGAACTTTAAAGCTCATCTAGTCCCAAGCCCCCAACACCTTCCACTAGACCAGGTTGCTCAAAGCCCTGTCCATCTGAGTCTTCTGAATATGAATGTACCAGAGGTTGAATATGTCTGTTTTGATAACTTTTGGAGTAAAGCCTCTCACTGATTTGTTAAGCAAGTCTTACTGCTGGGCAAAAATCGGTAGTTTTTCTCTCTGAATTTTAGCCTTTGTGTAGTATAGGTTGTATATTGTGCACGTGAAGGCTCAAAGAACATGTGCCAAGCTAGAAAGATTGTTGTTGGAACTTTACTGGAGTTGGTTTGTAGTTTGAACCGCAACTTAAAGTCAAGCTGGTTTGTGTGAACCAGAATCCTCTCATGTAGAAGGGAGCCTTAAATACAGGTCTGTGGAAAAACTTCAGTCTGTGCAGCAAAGGTTTTCCAAAAGAGCTGTGAACTGTAAACAGGAGAGTGTTAGGAGCAGTGTTGGGAAAGTGTGGCTACAGGAATTTTGTCACTGGGTTAAGAAGAAAGGCTGGCATAGCAGTCTGTTGGCGAGCATCATGACCAAAGTAGATGATGGATTACTTGAGATTTATTGAAATCCTTTGATTGAAGAAACTGTTGGCATTAAAATGAAGAAAAGAAAGTCAGTGTTTTGCAGTACCCTAAGAAACAAAACCTGTAGTTTACATTTACTTCTAACATCCTATTTTCAGTTCATGGGTCATCTTGTTTGCAAAATCACCATCATGCGGTACTGTGGGTCCCACACCATGGGCATATCTAAATTAAGCCATAGCACCATAGCACCTTTGGAGGCTGTCGTATGGGCATGGTTCTCTTCACTCCCTTCAACCCATCAAGTCTTCACTGTTTGAACTTTATTTAAGTGCAGTAAATATTTGCTGACATAGTAATTCTGCACTGATCCGTGGTTACTGCTGGTTTGTGCTCCATATGTATTTATCTTCCAGCAGTGTTCAAAATGTTGCTTTAAATTCTAACCTGTAACTTTCAATGCAGAGAAGTCATTAATCTGTTACTTCAGTGATATTTCCCTGTTGGTTAGGAAAGTAAGAGGAAGTCTCCGTGATTACAGGTCTGTTTTGTTAAAGAAAGCAAGTTTGCGGAGCGTATTTGTGTGAAACTGGAATGAGCGAGAAAATGGTTTCTTTATATTTCCAAGGAAAATGGGTGGGAACAAAGGGACCAAGAGTTTACAGGCGGCTTGAACAGGTGATTTGGAGGCAGATACCTCACAGGTTTGGTAATAATGCTAATACTGACTTCTGAGAACAAAATAACCCCATAGGGATCTTTTGGAATATTTTAAAGCAATCGTTTAATATCTGTTAGTTTGATAAAATGAATTATGAGAGGAAATATAGCTCATTAAAACACAATAACATATGGTGATCCTCCAGGTCTGCTTTTGAATCTTAAATAGCAGCTTTATTGGGTAAAACCATCCCTTGACTCCCAGAAAGATGCATCTTAGTGCAATTGTAGTCTGAAATGGCAGATGCTGCTGGAAGCGGTAAAGCTACAAGTCGTGAGGGTGGCACCCCCGGAGCAAAGCTGGCAGTTACCCCCCTTTTCCCCAACCCTTTTGGGTTAGTAAGCAGTTAGTAGGTGATAAAGCTGCAAGAAGGAGCAGAAAGGGAAGGTTATGAATTTCTCGATGTGTTACATGAAAGCTGAGGAAGAAAAGGGAAGGTGAGAATGTGGAAGAAGGGTGAAAATGTTGTGCTTTGTGTGCTTGACTCAAACTTCTTTTGATTAAAACTCCAGGATTTAGGAATTTAAAGTATGGATAGATTTTCCTTTTATGTAACCTGGAAAGCTTAAAGACTTGTAAGATGTGTCTTCAGAAGAAAACTGGGAAAATAGGTTGGTCAGAAAAAGGTGAATAATTGTTCACAAAGAGAATACTAAGAATGGTTGATAGGAATAGATAAAACATTCCTATTCTGCAGGTAAAAAATACAGAGAAGTTACATACCCATCTTTAGGCTGAATTTAAGAGCACAGAAACTGTTTTTCCTTTTCCTTTGTTCATATTGCTAACTCTGGTTTCAGTTCTTCCAGTTCAGCCACAGAATTTCAGGGTGGCATTGCAAAAACGAAGGTTGCACAGAGCAAAATACCAGGCAGTGGACAAAAGCACTGATAAATGCTCTGGAAGAGAGGGAGGTGAGAAGACAAAGTTGAACTACTTGAAGAGTTTTATAATCTAGGGTTGTGAAAAGCAGAGCTGGTCGTGAAGACTTGCAGAAGACTCTCGGGATACTGTTCTGTTGACCAAGTGGCAGAGATGCAGTACATGTGGGGAAGAAAGTCATTTTTTATATACACAGTGTTGGAATATGAATTACTGCTCAGAGCAACAGGAAGTTGGAATTACGAGGAAAACATCAGCTCAACGCTTTGTAGTTATTAAACTCCCTCCACCCCCCTCAGCTTAGTATTAAGTATGATTGGGAAATAGAGGATAAAACACAAAAATCATTATCGTGCGACTCCATGAATCATGGGTGTGCTGACAGCTTTACTGGTGTCTGCAGTTCTGGTCCTCTTTAAAGTGTAATAGAAGTAGAGAAAGTACCTTGTGGAAAAATAAAGATGCAAAGGTGTTGAAGAACATGTGTAAGCGAGGAGCTGAAGTAAGTAAACCTAGCCTGGGGGAGGATGGCTGAGGGGCAGTAGCAGACAAGTATGTAAAATTGTGTTTGTATAGTGGGAGAATGGTGGTGAACTATTTACTTGTAATACAAGAATGAAGAGATGCCAGAGTTAGAACAAACTGATGTACATACTCAGAGGCTATATTGAGGCGCTCACTGATGCAGGGTATTGGATGCTAAAAGCTTTCTTGTGGGCAACGAGAAATCATGGGGAAAAGAATTCCCTAGGGCAAGGCATGTGAAGATCCTGTGTCTTGTTCTCACAGCTCTGCCGTGTAGTTTGCTGAAGGGTATAGCAGGGAAGGTATTTTTCAGGCAAGTGTCACTATTGTTAGAGGCCAACTACAGAGAAAGGTGGGCCATGGACCTCTTGTGCTATGGATTCTCTGTCAGACTGTGCGTGTTTGTTGTTAGCATGCAGGTATGAGAGATGGTGCATGCCGAGGAGTGATGTAGCTTACCTGACTGAGTCCGTTGTTAGTGTATGCAGGTAGTGGAAGCCACTCTTCAGCTGAAGTTACGTGTCTCTGACAGGTAGAGAAATCTCTGTGCCAGTGAATGGAGATGAGGAGCTTTTTAGCAATGTGAAACTTACCCTTTAATGTGTCTTTTAGTGCATCACTGGACTTCGTCCTCCTTGCTGGCACAGTGTGTCCTGCTGTATGCAGCTAGGAAAGGGTGGGATTGCTGCATTCAGTGTGGAACTTAATTGCTTCTTGTGTACAGTACCCAAGCAGAAACCATTAGTAAAGGGAAGGAGTCTTTTCCTTGGCTGTTGCCATACTGCTAATAAAATAGTTAAGTAAAAGAGGTGTGAGGTAAATGCATCACTCCTTCCAACAAATCTGATGTGACTGCAGGGTGTCCAGAGAAGCTGTGGCAGCCCCATCCCTGGCAGTGTTCAAGGCCAGGTTGGACACAGGGGCTTGGAGCAACCTGCTCGAGTGGAAGGAGTCCTTGCCTGTGACAGAGGGTTGGAACTGAAAGAAGTTTAAGGCCTCTCCCAACCCAAACCATTCTGTGACTGATTAGTAAGACTTTGTTAATGCTAATACTGTAGTTTTGCTCTGCCTTGCTGTCAGACAAAGCAGATCTCTTCCCTTTCCCTCCTCACTAGCTTAAAAGCTCTTGGCTGGGGTAATTGTCATTGAAATATAGGCAGAAATAATAATTTTTGAAAAAGAAATGTAAAGAAACAGTGGATGGTTTCAAAGAAATGTAAATGCCATTAGTAGCTCTGCCTGAGACTCTGGTTATTCTGTTACCAAGTTAGAAACCAGTCTTCAGGAGAGGTGTTCCTTTTTTCAGGCTGGAAGGATGGAAAGGAGAATGCCTTTGTGACTGAGGAAAGGAGGAGAACTCTGAAAGGGCTTTGTGGTCTCAGCAGTTTCATCAGTGTATGTGAAGTGGGAAGATAAATGTGTTGTATATGGAGTCTGTGATGTAAATACCTGAAAGCGTAGACCATTATTTAATCATCATAATGTGTATTTCCTAAATAATTATAGCAGGAAATGAAATCATTTGGGCAGTTATGACTGTTACATGATTGAAAGGGTTAAACGGTATTTTTCCTAGAGACTTTCAATTAAAATAGATTGCATTAACATTTTTCCCTGAAGTAATAGATATGTCTTCCCATTACATAGCTAATTCTTTTAGTAATAGTAGTAAAAATGTCCTTATTTCAGTTAAGAATGGTCAACATGTTAAGCTTTCTAAACTGCGCTCTGTAGAAGTTAAAACTAAGGGGAGTTCTTTTGATTTTGATGGCTTCGAGCATCTTTTCCATGTGGATTCAATTCCCATTTTAATCGGAATGTGGAAGTCATTACTCTGACATCTGAAACTGAGGTAGCAATAAAAAAAATTATCACAAACAAGACAGCAGACACAAATTATTTTGTGTTTATTACTGGGTGGCCCTTCAGAAACTTTCCCAAAGTTAATTGGTTCCAGAGATTGGAGGATTGAAATTGTATTATGACAGATTTATTTCTGGTCATATTTAACTTGAGTCTCTTCAGCAAGGCTGGCTTAAACAAACAGCAAAGTTGTCAACCCACTCATGTCTGTCTCCAGTTTTGTTGTAGTAGCTTTAATCCTAGTGATTCAGTTTAATAAAGACCTCTGCGAAAACAAACACTGGTAGTGACTGCGCTGCTCTTGTAAATTATTTATCATATCTCTAAGGTTTTACTGTGCTGCTGTGTTAGCTTAAATTGTTCACAAAGATGTCAGATTAAATATCTGTGCAGTATATATATGCCTGGGAGCAGCCCTTTGTGCTGTCTGAGATAGGGATGTGTGTGCTGCAGGCTGTGGACGTGCAGATCTGTCCCTGCTGTCGCAGCAAGTGAGTGACCAGTGACAGGTTCAGACAGAAGCCCAGCATTGCATCCTCTGCCTCCAGCCCTTCATGAAGCTGCCTCATGCAGGGCAGCCTGTGTGAGTCGTTCTGTGGTATTTGGTGCTCAGTGAGAACGTGTATAGGTCAGTGATGGGTTATTTATGCTGCTCACCTTAAAGTTGTGTGTGTGTGGAGCCTGAGATCTTTGTGTGAAGGAAGCAGGGGAGTCCAGAGCAGCATGTGTGCAGCACCTTGTGTTGCTCTGACCCATTGGGACCATGTTTTTCTGTACAAAGCATAGCAGATTTTAATACATTTGCAAAATAGGAAAGAAGTATGGATAGCTAGCATATTAAGTGTCTTAAGTGCTCCAGGGAGACCTTAGAGCAGCTTCCAGTGCCTAAAGCAGCCAGCAAGGAAGCTGAAGAGGGGCTTTGTACAGGGCCGTGTAGGGACAGGACAAGGGGGAATGCTTAAAACTGTAAGAGGGGAGTTTGAGATGAGCTCTTAGGCAGAAGCTCTTCCCCGTGAGGGTGCTGAGGCGCTGGCACAGGGTGCCCAGAGAAGCTGTGGCTGCCCCATCCCTGGCAGTGCTCAAGGCCAGGTTGGACACAGGGGCTTGGAGCAACCTGCTCGAGTGGAAAGTGTCCCTGCCTGTGGCAGGGGGTTGGAGCTGGATGAGCTCTAAGGTCCCTTCTAACACAAACCAGTCTGTGATTCTGTGATTACATTCATTGTCATGTATATCTCATATGTATATACATATATTCCTATATTGTTGTGTAATATACTTACTGGTATTGCTATATTTATTAAATATTTATTGACTATATTCATATGCCACAACTGTAAAACAGTAGCTTTATTCCTCCCTTTTAAGACTAAACTTAGGTGTGAAAAACATTAGAAAACCAGAATTACCTTAATATTTACTGTACCTCTCTATCAACATGTACCTCAGCATTGTTACCTGTAGGAAACAAGCCCTTTTACAAATCTCCTGAACTTTTGTTGCGGATGTCAAGTTTTACTCTTTAAAGTCTTTTAACGTCAAGAGTTAGAAATAGCTGAAGCTGTTTCTTACAGCTAAATTAAATAATGAAAGTCTTTTAGTGGTAAAGTCAAAAGTGGAAATTGCTCAGAATCAATTAAACTTCTCTTAAGGAAAAGGTCTAATTTATAGCTCAGTATGCCAAGTGCTTGGAAGACAGTTCAATACGGATTGTGTATTATCAGCTGTGGCACGCTGGTAATAAGATACACAAAAATATACACTTACATGTATCAATGAAGTTTAAAACCGTACCTGGTGAAAGGGAAGAGAAAAGCCTTTGTCCATCCATGCTTTCCAGAATTAGCAGTAAGTAAAAATGCTAAAGGAAATGTTAGATTTGTGTAGGCATGGCTTGAATTAATCCGAGTCCATGCTCTTGAAGTGTTGTGTTTGTAAAATTTATGAAAGAGCACTAAACTGCGTGAGGGTAATTTATGGACCAAATAAATGTCAGTTGCTATGGTAAGCTGCTGTAGGAAACAGTGTAACTAGGATAAAGAAGTGAAGAACTAGAGTAAATAGTAAATGTTGTAAGAACAGTGATGCAATTGTTTCTTTACATCCACCCAAGCAAGTATAGTTCGTTTACAATATATTTATTAACAGTCTCGGGCTAATAAAACAACACTTACAGAGCCTGTTTGGACACTTTCCAGCTCTCTGTTTTGTGTAACGACAAGTTAGCCAGCCTTTAATAAGGAAAAAAAAAGGAATCTGTATTCGTGGCTGCTTTATAAGGTTGTTAAAGTCGCCGTTTGGTGTTTCAGAGCCATGTTTGGCATTGTGCTCAATTAGTGCAGACAGAATGGAAACGCCAGGTTCAGAAAGAGACCTAATTACTGGAAACCACTGAGGGATCCATTCATCCTGCCTTGCTGGCTCCGGGGGTGCCAGCCACAGAGACTCCATCAGCTTCTGAAGCCTAATCCCGATTCACTTCTCCACTTGCCTTCTGGAAGCTGTAATGGGGTCTGGCTGTTTACACTCTGTTGCTGCACCTCCATCTGTAGTATATTGTAGAAGCGAAAGCTTGGTGCCTGGGAAGAAACAGATCAAGACCCTCTGTGGTGTAAGAGTCAGAATAATTAAAGATAGCACATAACATGTTCCCTCCAGTTTTTTCGGAGGCAGGAGGGGCTGAAGGGCCCTTTCCTGTTATCAGGATGAATTTCTGTATTTGGATTTCCTTGCAGCTTGTACTAACCAGTATAATTTAATGGCCAGTTTGATGACAGACCTCTCCCAGCTTGATGACAAACCTTTCCCGTTAGCCTTTATTTTTGGAGTCTTCTGGTTGATAACTTAGTTTTTAAATGTTTACTGAACCATTAAAAGCCTTAACACAGATGACCATCTGCTGCTTCCTTTGATAAGACCCCTGTTTGAAACAGCAAAACCACACCTCACTACTCTACTTGAAGCTGTTTTATCCGGAGGCTTTTGTACAGCAGTAATTAATCCTTCCCTCTGTCTACTGAGGGGAGGAGCTGACTGCTAGCAGGGCACATTCCTTGATGGATGCTTGTGTTAGTGTAAAGCCTGGAGCACAGCTGCAGCATCTTACTGCTGACAGTTCCTGCTAACCACTTTTCCAGTGTTTTGATTATGCAACTCCTTTAAATGCCAACAAAACCAATCAGTTTTAGCACTTTCTCTTTTTTTCCCCTGTACATTATGTCAATGAAGAAATCTGGAGAGGCATTTTTTACAAAGGTATGTAGCGATAGGACAGTGGGAATGACTTCAAGCTAAAAGAAGGGAGATATAGATAACATAGTAGGAAGAACTTCTTCCCTGTGATGGTGCTGAGGCACTGGCACAGGGTGCCCAGAGAAGCTGTGGCTGCCCCATCCCTGGCAGTGTTCAAGGCCAGGTTGGACTGGGCTTGAAGCAGCCTGCTCTTGTGGAAGGTGTCGCTGCCCATGGCAGGGGTTGGAACTGGATGAGCTTTAAGGTCCCTTCCAGCACAAACCGTTTTGGGATCCTATGAGGAGGTGAGACTGAACAGCTGACAGAGTAGAGGGCAAAGCTTCTAATGGAAGACCTCGCCTAGTACGTGATAGTTTAACCTGGCGTTAGATACTCCGAGTGTTTGCAAAACAGACCCATCCTTTCTTCAGCCAGGTTTTGCAAGCTTTCTAAAGTGCAACCCTACATGAGACATCAGATTTATGAGCCCAGTTGATGTTTCTGCACTTACCAGGATTAATTTGCTCATTTGATGGGGAAAACAGCATGGTTTAGACTTGGTTGATTGTCTGCCCCAGTCTCTTAAGTTGTTTTCAGTGTTTCTACATTCCTTATACAGTTCCTTTTTTTTTTAAGTGTGATTTATATACTTTCCTCAAGAGGCATGAGCTGTTCTTTGGCTGTGCTAATGTACAGGATGTTCAAATGAACATGCTTATCCATGCAAACCCGTGCAGTTTATGTAACAGGCTTACTACATGTATTTTGGTACCCTTAAATCTTGCCAGGAATAACTGTGAGTTTTGTTCCTAGTCAAAAAAAAAATCTCTCACTTGTTATTTTGGCCTTAGTTGAGGTGTTTGGTGTAGATCTTAAAATCCGTGGTTTTTTACTCTCCTTACATGTTTAACATGAAGACACTAGGTAAAGGTAGGATTAATACCGTGGTCTGGTGAAGGGATTCTGTGGTATGTCTGCCCCTGGGGTAGACAGCAAAATCTTGAGCTTACATTGAAATTGAAATTTAAGCCATCTCCTTTTTGCCTTCCCAACTTTCCAGTATTGTGTTACAGCCCTGCATCACTAGCGGCACCTTAGGACCGTACTGCACTTCCTGGGTTTCCTAAATTTAGGAGGTGATTTACTGGTGATGCTGCCTTTGTTACCCTGAGAAATGTGCACATTCTGGTGAGGATTAAAAACCTTGTTTGCCTTTCCTTGGTGTGAATGTTGTGCATTAGGACATGCAGATTTTATGTTCTCATAAATAATGCATTGTGGTTACACCTACATTTGATGTACCATTGCACATTCATCTGCTAATTCTTGTGACAATTCAATTAGTTGTCTTGTGGAGGAAAAATGAAATGTTGATGGACAGTTTTCCAAAGAAATTTTTTAAAGGAAAATTGAATGGTGGTGTCCTCATGTACAGCAGTTGTGTATTGGACAGTAACAGTGTTTTGCTCTTTGATGGATGTATTGTCTTGTATCAGAGGAAACTGAATCTTTGCTGTCATTGTCACTGAAAAGAAGAAGGAAATTTAAGATTAAATGTTGCTTTAATGACCCTGATCATCCTCGTGGCCTCCTCTGGACCTGCTCCAGCAGCTCCATGTCCTTCTTATGTTGAGGACACTAGAACTGCCTGGAAGAAGAGCAAAAGCTAGGATGCAGCTCTTTTGTGTGAACTTGTTTTACTGATGATCTCGTTGCGGTTCTTTCTGCTTTGCTCATGATTTGCCTTCCAAATTTCAGAGAAAGTGAAGCAGGGGGTTTACAGACCTGGCTTTGATCACTGTATAGCTTTGTTTCCTTCTCCTACCATTGCCCATAGCAACCATCCAAACCTTGATGGAAGGCTAATAACCAATGAGACCACTGGTATGCAATAGTAAAAATCGAGTCTCTTATTTCTTGTATTAGAGATGGCTAAACTCTTTTCCTTGTACAAAAACCATGCCCAGTTATTGTTAGGATTGGCAGTAATTACCAGGTCATTATACACCAAGCAAGGATTTTTCATAGTGTTGAAATCAATTCATGGCAGTAATTTTGTCTGTTATAATATGGTCGAGCAGGCCTGACTGAAAGCCTTTTGGTTCAAATTTGTTTCAGGACATGGAGATGGTCGCCAGCTTCATCTCAGGGGGTTTGAGTCCAAGTCCTGTGGATGCCTTGGTTTTCAGGGGTATTTTACTAGTTCATCTTGCTAGAGGTGTTTTCTTCTGTATTGACACTTGGTGTTTGTCCTCCAGGCCTGCTGCTGGGCTGGCTGCAGTAATTCATCCCTTGGCTAGCTCACTCCAGTTAGCTTCCCCTCATGGAAAACATTCAGGAGCAGGAGGGAGGAGTATCCAGCTCCTGGCACGACAGAGAGACCAAAGTGTTTAAGCTTAGTTATTATACATGGAAAAATTCTGCATGTTTGGAAATTCAGAGTTGTTTAGCCACTAAATTAGGGGTGGTGAGTTCTGATACTTATTGTTTGAGTTGATTTGACAGGCATTACTTCTCCCTGCTGCATGTTTGTAATGTTTCAGTGATTGTGGGTAGGTGATAGGTGAAAAACTTGATCGTCAAAAAGCAAAGCTGCTGGAGCACAATTGCACTGTGGCTTCTATCAACAGTGTTAGTGTTCAGAATAGTCATGGCCCTTCTCATAGTTTGTGTAAAGGAGAAGTGTGGCTTCCTTCTGAGATTGGCCTTGGGATAAAAGCTTCCTGCCTTTCTTGAAAAGGGAAAGCAAGTGAGTAAGTGTGCTTTGCCATGGGCCCTGCGCTGCTTGGCAAAGGAGGCTCATCTCAGCCCCTGGCAGGGCTATGCTCATATCAGTTTGGAAGAGATGCTTGGGAAGAAGAAATCTTACTCATTCAGTTTATCTGAGATGGCTCCTCTGGCAAACTGAGCATCATGCAGCCTGTGAGTGGAGACTTCTGTTAGTTACTCATGGGCAAAATGCGAACAGCTTTCTCAGATCAGAGAGCGGCTGAGCAGAGCCTCTGCCAGCTCTCCCAGTGTTCTGAGCCCTGAAACTTTCAGCTCTCCTACAAAAAAAGTTGATTTCTAAAAGTCATTCTTGCTACTCCATCACGCTGGTGGTTAATTCCCATTCCCCATACAGCTTGTGACTTCCTGAAATTTCTTGCTGATTATTTAGTATTAAGGGGTTTTAATCAATTTCAATCAGCATTTGATGTGTTTGATATGGAGAACAAATGTGATAAATGAAATCACAACAATTCATTTCTTGCTAAGTAGAATATACATACCCCTCATCGAACAAGATTTAGCTGTTGTCCAAGATCAGTGAAACTTTTCCAGACAGGGGAGGGAGGCATTTTTCTAAGCATTAATAGCATTAACCTGTGTGTTCTGTTTCTAATTAGTTCAGAAAGATTGTATGACATACACATGTTTAAACAGTAAGGTTGAGAAGTGAGTTGAGAGTCTCTTTCAGAGTAGACTTAGTCCATAATACTTCTAGTTTACAGCATGGGGAGGATAAATCACTAGCTTGGAAGTGTTCTTTAGATGAGGTTTGCATTAGTTTAACTCATAGCTCTGTGGGTAAATTACAATATGTGGAAACAAGCCAATTGAGACAAAGGAATTTTTGTTCCATTTGCAAATACTGAGAACTGCTACTTCAAATTGCTACCAGTGGGAAATGTAAAAGATGAAGTAATCCCCTAAACAAAAAGGACCATGGTTGTGAAACACATTAAACATGAATCTTGTAAAGCTTGTAGGGAATGCACTGAATTGAACCCGCTCACAGTTCATGCTAGCAAGAAAGTCTGGTCAATGAAGGCAGATAAAGGAATTGTAAATGACTATATTTAAATGAGTCTGGAATTCCAGAACACATGCTTAAATGATATGAAATGAAGCTTTCTAACTATTCAGCTCATTAATTTAGTTGATTATAGTGAAACTTGAAAATGTCTATGTTACAAGACCCAAGGCTGCTGCAATAGATTGTCATTGAGCGTTTAAATCTCTTGCCATTTTCCAGGGCTTAGAGCGGAGAATAGGAATCAGGGCCTGTGGATTTTGCTCTCAGTTGTCCTAATAACTCACGAGGGAGCTGTCGATGGACTCCTTCCTGCAAATCGATGATGTGACTACCGGTTGCCCAGAGAAGCTGTGGCTGCCTCATCCCTGGCAGTGTTGGAAGGGGCTTGGAACAACCTGCTCTAGTGGAAGGTGCCCCTGCCCATAGCAGGGGGTTGGAACTGGATGAGTTCCAACTCATAGCAAGCTGCTCTATGATTCTATATAGAGTTGGAGGTCAGGACAGTGGTGGGCTCAGGGCAGTGTTCCCTGGCATCCCTCCACTTGGTGGCTGCACCAAGCCTGGGCAGACCTGTTGTTTCTGCTTTTTGTTCCAGGCAGTAGAAACATCTCCCATGGATCAGTTCCAAATGGAATGGAGGGAGGTTGGAAGTCTGCCCACTGCAGGGATGGCGCCCAATGGATGGATAGGTGCATATGCTCCTCACCATTTTGAAGCTGGAAATGCAGTGTTCTCTGCCCCTGACACCTGGGGGATCACTGGCTATGTGCAGGAGTGCTCGTATGTTCCGGGCTGGCTAGAGTGGTCTTTCGTTCTTACCTTGGATTCAGTCTGCAGCATTACTAATCAAAGCCATCTTTGACAGTGCTGATGTGCTTCCTGCCGGCTGGCTGGCAGCTGTTCTCCATCATGCTGCAGGGTGAGTGGAAGGGAGGAAGGTTTGAGCTGGCTTCAGTGCGTTGTTTCTCAGATGCTCAGTGCTGGTGGCGAGGCAGCGTTGCGTGGACCTCCTCTGTGTGGTGTTTCTGTCAGGGCAGAGATTAAATGGCCTATTTCTCCAGTTTCCATGCTGGCTGCTGGCCTGGTTTGTGGTAATTCAGTTCATGAGCATTATACTGATGGAGTTTTACTTTTTTTTCCTGGCTTCCTGGTATTTAGTTAATTGCAGCGTTGAGTTTTTCAGTCTTTTGTACAGAGGAAAGTAGAGAAAGGTGAAAGTCAGTTACAGGCTGGGATCAGTAATCCTGGTGTAAATACCAGGCGCTTTCTGGGAGTGGGGTGGGAGGAAGGAAAGGGAGAAGAAGGAAGGAAAAAGAGAAGGAAAACACCTGTCATCATCTTGGAAAATGCGAACGCTGCCGGGGATGGGGCATCCACAACTTCTCTGGGCAGCCTGTGCCAGTGTCTCACCACCCTTGCAGTGGAGGATTTTGTCTTGATGTCTCATTAGATCCCATGGATTTGTGAACATTCAGGTTCTTAAGATGGTCTTGAACCTGACCCTCTCCTGCAATGGGCCTAAGGAATATAAAGTGTTGCTGTACCCATTGTACAAGATGGTTCAGTGGTGCATGCAAGGACATTCAGACTCCTCCAGAAAAGTAAAAGACAGAGGTGCATGGAATTCACATCTGTGAAATGGGATGAATGAAGTTTTTTATGGGTAAAAATAAATGTCTCTTTAAAAGCACCAGTTCAGCTTCAGTGTTGTATTTTAATATATTTTAAATATATTCAAAAGTCATAAAATATTTGCATTGGCAGTAAATTCTGTATCAGTATTGCAGTGATTTATCAAAAGCAGTTATAACAAATAAGCTCATCAGTTCAGTTTAATCTGTCCTCTAGAGTACAATTCAGATGGAGAGGCTTAGAATCATAGAATCAAAATGGTTTTGGGTTAGAAAGGACGTTAAGATCATCCAGTTCCAACCCCCTGCCGTGGCCGGGGATGCCTTGCAGTAAAGCCAAGCCTCTGTCCAACCTGGCCTTTGACATTGCCAGGGGTGGAGCATTTACCACTTCTTATGGCCTCCTGTTCCAGTGCCTTATACTTGAACTTTTGTGGACAGAATTTAGGATAAAAGATTGTTTTCAGACACTTGTACGTTTTCCTGTTCATTAGCGCTTCTGGATCTCCCCAGTTGTGTTTGATAGCATTGTGCTTGTTTTCACAAGCTGTGTGCTGGTGAGCTGATGTAACACTAGTTCATTTGCAATGTGTAATCAAGTTGAAAAATGCTATTGATGATTTTGGATAGACTGTCAAGAGCCTTCTTTTTTAATGTAATTTACTTTTTGTGAACACATATTTTACAGGCCAGTGCTGTCAGCCAGCTCGGATAGCCAAGATCAGCAAATTTAATAGGAGTGAAGAAAAGCCTTTTGTGCTGTTCCATACATTTCTATTCTTATAACAGTTTGCACTGTTTTAATTCTAATGAAACCTGGAAGTTTCTGCAAGTGACTTCCAGAGGTCTGTGCCTTTCAGCCCACAGCTTTAAATAGGATTTTAATTGTGATTCTACATGTATGGTTAGAAGTTGATGCCAAAATCTGTCAGGTGATTAAAAGCCTGTGATTCTGAATCAGTTAATTTGCATTAGCAGTCCCTTCCTCTGCTTGTGTTTGCAGGTTCAACTCTGCTATAACACTATTTTGATGAAGTATTATAAGACCAGTTTATTTTTTGTGAATACCTTGAAAATTCAAAACATCTGGAACCTAAAGTACTGTTTTTTTTTCTACAAGCTCCATCAATAATGCACAGCTATTTTTCACTTTAGTTCTGGTTCATACAAGTGATTTCGATCTTTCTTTTTTTCCTCCTCCTTCGTCCTCTTCTCCTTCGTCCTCTTCTCCTTCGTCCTCTTCTCCTTCGTCCTCTTCTCCTTCGTCCTCTTCT
>JANRGW010006486.1:0-27554 GCA_024733675.1 Psilopsiagon aymara
AATAGACCAAAGTCTGCTCTCTAACTTATTTTTTTTTTTTTTTTTTTTTTTTTTTTTTTTTTTTCTGCATTGAATGGTTTACTTGTTGTTTTCTTTATCCAGTTTTTGTTTTCTTTACCTTTGTGATTTACAAGAGATGCTGTCTCAGCTTTACATCTCAGCATAAATTTGTGGGGTTTTATAGATTACGCATTTTTTATGTTTGCAATTTCAAAAACGCTTAATAAAATCTCAACTCAAATTCTAAACTGTGCAAATTGTGTCCTGTGCTCAGCAGTAGCAGTCATTTTTTCTCCTTCTTAGTAGCTGGTGCAGCGCTGTGGTTTTGACTTTTGGTCTGGGAACAGTGCTTCTGAGAGCAATGTTGCTCCTCAGTAATGTTTAGCCTGACCACGGACTTTCTGAGCTTCATGCTCTGCCAGGGAAATGGGGAAGCCAGAGGAAGCAGAGACAGGACACCTGACGCAAACTAGTCAAAGAGGTATTCCATACCACAGTATATCATGCCCAGGATGTAAAAACTGGGGCAGGGACACAGAAGAGGGGGATCACTGCTGGGTCAGGCTGCTTATCAGTTGGCGAGTGGTAAGTGATTGCGTTCTCTTCCCTTGTTGTTTCCCTTGTTATTATTATTATTGATGGTAGCAGCAGTGGTTTGTGTTATACCTTAGTTTTTGGACTTTTCTTATCTCAACTTGCGGGAGTTACATTCTTTTGATTCTCCTCCGTGTCTCCCCAGGAGTGGGGGAGAAGAAAGAGAGGGGAGTGAGTGAGCGAACTATGTGAGTTACAGGTGGGCTTCAACCATGACAAACTGAAAAGTGCCTTTCCTTTTTTTCAGTAAAAAGAAAAGGAAAGACATTCAAACCTGACAGAAATAGAAGAAATTGAATGGAAAATATTCATATTCATAGAAGATGAGAGAGAAATAGACCCAGAATCAAAAAAGAGTGAAGAAAAAGAGTAAATGAAAGGCTAAAATATGGACTTGATCATCTTAAAGGTCTTTTCCAACCCAGCGGATTCTGTGATTCTAGATAAAGATCATGGGACCTGTGGATGGTGTGTTCCAAACCATAAGGAAGTCTGAAAATACATTATAATGAAAAGCTTTATTGTGGTAGTAGGAAAGATGTGCAACAATGCATCTATATAGCAAGTCACTCAATCACTGATAGCAGAGGATCCTAAATGGTGCTGTAGCTTCAATGCACTGCTGCGGATATTTAGTGTGTGGGTCATTTGGCCACAGCAACCAGTTGTGCAGAGGCCTCTGAAGTGTGGGTAAGTGTTGTGATGCACTTTGGTTCCAGTAACAATAGCGTGAATTAAGAGGCTCTTATCTTACATGAGTAATGTGAGAAGCATCTTGCCTACATTGCTGATGTTTACCAGCGGGCAGGGGTCAGCAGTCTGTCTATGCTGAAAACATTGGTCAAGGAGCAAGCTATGAGGCAACACGGTAAGTGTTAATATACAGATAATTATGACCTATTCTATTCTTAAATCTGAACGCTTAGTTGGTAAATTGAAAGAACTTCGGAAGTATATAAATATTTTTAGTTGTAAATAAGAATTTGAAAGTCAATTTGAAATTCAATTAGTCTAATTTTGTACATGCTAAGAAATGTTCTGACAATTATGAAAAAGGTATGTGGAAGTGGGATCTTGACATTTCTTGATAGCATCAATAGGATTGCTCTTGTATATGTAGCTCTGAAGTCTTTGAATTGTCTCTATAGAGCTGAAAATACCAGTGCAAAACCTAAATCTTTTCAGTCAAAATGTGAAATCTTCATCACAGAACCTCTTCAGTATCTTTCTTTTAAGGAATGCTTCTTCAGTGGCTGTCAATAAAGAATTACTGATAACTAGAGAACATTGAGCACTGAGCAGGATACATCTGTATCATTCGTTTAATACTAATAGCAGAAAAATGCCACTATAGCAAGACTGTTAATAAGGCCTTTCACTTAATCAGCCCATGAAAGTTTGGAAATGATAAGTTGTGCAAGTGGGATAAAAGTAATTCCAGAACAGTAGTTACATGATCAAAGCTCTCTGAGATAGAATTTTTTGATTTATTTCTTCAGTACCTAAGTCAGCGGGTTCTCATCTAAGTATTTTGATAGTAAAAGTCATGTGGCCATGGTCCCTTACAATTTTCAAAATCTGTCTTGTTTTACATGCTTTTGTTTTCAATTTCTACTTTATGTCTATAAATAATATCTTTTTTCTTCAAGTTCCGTCCCTGAAGTGGAATTTTTGAATCAGCTTAACATTTTTAGTCTATTCTGAATGGAATAATAGTATTGTTTTGTACTCATAATAGGAGCACATAAAAAAATTGAAATTATGTCAGTACTGACAGCTTATTGAATTTTTGCCTAGAAAGTGAAAATGCTGAAAAGCATTTCAGATAAGTATATCATTTACTTCTTATGATTCTGTGTTTTTTAGAAGGTCAGTGAAATATCCTGGTTTTAAAAGAGAAAACATTCTGCTAGTCAGTCAGCATCAAGTATAGCTCTTTCACTGAGCAATACTGAAGATAGGTGATTTCCTTGAAGGAAAGCCACATGTCATCAGCTCAGCATTAGAAATGACATTTTTATATAGTATATTTGGTATCAAACATGAGTCATATCAGTGTCAACAACTGTGAGATTTCTTTGGGAAATATTGCGGATCAAAACTTTAAAAAAACAACATGTAAAAGGATGTATCTTCTGAATGAAAATGTTATCTGAGACCAAAACCTGTCATAATGACTACTAATGAGATGATGTACTGAGAGAGAATAAAAAAGAATCTGAGATGTGACTCTCATAGCAATAATGAAGGGATTCAAATAGGACCTGTTTAAACAATGCAGGAAACTATCAATGAATTAAATATTGCTCAAGACAAGTAAGATCAGCAAAGGTAAGTCCCTAATGATAGCTCAGACTATCTAATAAGACCTGACAATTAATAATGTCAATTGTGGCACGAATTTCTACTGTTAATAAACAAATCTTATCAGAGGATTAGTTAAGAAGTTGGTTGCAGAACATTTTCCCTGCCTTCCTGAGTCAAGGCTGCTGCAACATACAGTGTTGATCATAAGATAAATACAACAGATTGTTGTGGTTTAACTGAGCCAGCAACTAAGCACCATGCAGTAACTCACTCACCCTCCCATTCCTACTTGTCCACCCTGATGGGGTGGACAATTGAAAGAATGTAAATCCTACGGGTTGAGATAAGAACAGTTTAATAACTAAAAAAAGTACAACATAATACTAATGGTAATACTACTACTATTAAGAGGAATAACAAGGAAACAAAAGGGGGAAAAAACCCAAAACAAACAAACAAACAAAAAAGAAAATAAAACAACAAAGAAACAGAAGTGATGTACAATACAATTGTTTACCACCCACTGACTGATACCCAGCCTGACCTGAGCAGCAGTCTGCCCTTCAAGGTAACTGCCCCCAGTTTATAAACTGAGCGTGATGCGCTGAGATATGGAATATCCCTTTGCCTAGTTTGAGTCAGGTGCTCTGTCTCTGCCACCTCCTGGTTTCCTGTGCCCGTCCTCACTGGCAGAGCTTGAGAGACTGAAAAGTCCTTCATTAGGGTAAGTGCCGATAAACATCAGTGTGTTATCATCATTATTCTCAGACTAAAGACAAAATACAGCACTGCACCAGCTACTTGGAAGAAAATAGCTCTATCCCAGCTGAAACCAAGATAGAGATGCATTAAAATTTTAGGTATAAATAATAAAATTTAGGTATAATAATTTTAGGTGTAAATAAATAAAATTTAGGTATTAGGAGGAAGAAAATTATGAAACAGGTAAAAGTAGTGTATTTAATTTGTTTACACAGTGTTACGCAATAGAAAATTTTTTATTGCATTCTCACTGGAATATGAGATCAGCGAAGAAATTCCTTTGACCTGCTTTCTGAGATAAAGCTTTTTCAAATCAGGACTCTGAGGAATTTGTTTCAACAATTTTAAACCAAATCCTTTTTCAGTGATATCTTTTGCCAAAAGCCTTGGACTCGTTCAAGACTACTTATCTCCTTGCTGTTATCTTCCTTCAACTTATAAAACCTAGTGCTATTTCTCTGAAGGGAAAGGTTATTTTTTCTTGTGGTGAGGTTGTGATGACATTTCACTATCTGTTCTAGCATTGCTCTTGCACCAAATCAGTAGTGTGTTACTGGCTAGTGTTTTGAAAAAGGTTAGCCATGCAAAGTCTTCTATTATCTTAATGTGTACTTTCAGAGTGTTTTATCTGGCTCAATAGCATATCTCCAGAAACCTTTCATTACTGAGAATGGAGTTCTTCACTTCTGAGTTTGTACAGTAGCTATTGGTTATGTGCTTTACAACCTCACTTACACATCATTATGTAAGACTACCTGTATGGATGTTCAATTTCCAGTTGGCATGGACTGGATTTTGCTTGTTAATAGATGATAAAAATAGGTAAATTATTTGTGATTTGTTTTGATGATGTCAGTTGTGATTCTACAGATGAAATCTTGATTTTCTTAGATTCAGAGAAGAGATTCTATGGATTTTGGTAAAGGTTACTCATTACGTATTTCGTATGAAATACATCTGACTAGCATACTCCGAATTAGTACCCTTCAGAATTACCACATGCCCGTAAGTTTAATAGTTGCTGTACTTACCAGCCCTTAAAGATGTATATCCTGGCAGCTGTTGAATATCTTCAGCTCCCTACTCTACCGAAGCTGAAGAGTCTTAGGAAAACTCAGCATAGGATTATCTCTGCAGTGATTAAAGGAAAAAGAGAAAAATAAATCCTTGAACGTATTGAAAAATTTTGACAGAAGATGTAGCAAGCTGTTACTGATCTGAACCCACTTGTATTGCTGAATAACAGTATAACAATATGTATGTACCATACAAAAAATAAATGTGATATTAATTCACTTAAATTTTACCTTCCTGTTAGATAGGATCCTGAACTAACTTTTTTGAAAATTGACACAGGAAAAATGAAAAAAGTCCAAAGGACTTTGCAATTCATCAGTTATAATAGCCACAAAGAGAAATTTATTTACAGTACTCACACTTTGCAGCCACAGTGGCAATAGACAGAACTACAGTTGTTTTATAGAGTTCGGAATTAGCTTTCAATTTGAAATCAATAAATGCCATATGAGGTCACTGCTTAGTAATCCCTAGATTGTTTTGTGACAGTGTCTTTCTGATAGCTGTGAGTACAAGAGAGCTTTATAGCTTTTATCTGGTTGTAACAAATTTACTGAAAAATTAAGAACTGATGAGGTATTGTGAACTATAGCTTCTAACAAAATCTGTCTAGTAGATATTCCTTTACTCTCTCAGAGGTCTTCCTTACACCTGTATGGTTACCCTGTGTTTCAGGATCCTATCTAACAGGAAGGTAAAAATTAAGTGAATTAATATCACATTTACTTTTTGTCATAATATGGTGTTTTTGTTAAATTAACAACTCCAGATATAGGGAATTAGGAACATTTTCACTTCAGAATTTTTTTATTCTCCATTTGACAAATACTATTAAACCCCCAAATTATTATTAAGAATAATAAGAGAACACATAGAGAAATAGTTTCTTTTCATTATATCCAGGGCAACACCATATGTTGCAGCAATCCAGTATACTGAAGGATTGCTTAGAGTTTGCAATGCTGGATTCAAAAAATATTTTATTGTACATTCCTTTTCCGTTGCTGGTGTCATTGATGGCTAGATACTTGTTGGAGAAGAAAGCAGCAACACAGACTTCATGCTCGCTTGTGCATTTTATTTTCAATTTTATATGACTTCATCTACACTTGACAGAAGATATCATGAAAGAGTGAAAAAAACAACCTTTTTTTTAAAAAAAAAAAAGTAATGTATATCATTGTTTCAAGAATTAAATATTTTTCAGCCAGATAAACTCTTTCCACTCTTCCCCTCAAAGAAGCCAAAACAAAAAGTGTTACCAAAATGAATAACAAATTATTTGTTGCTGTGAAAACAGGTGTGACCAGTTGTTCTTTTTGTTCCTTACAAGTTTAGGTAACACACACATTCACATTCTAAAAATTTCTAATCTTTATCATTGATACCCAATTATGTAACTTGCAGAAATCCCAATTTAATATTTTGCTAATAGTTGAAAAGAAATAAGATGCAGTTGAAGCATTAAGCAGCCAAACTCTCATAAGGGAACAAAGTTACTCAAAATAGGTTCAATTTTAATCTATACTCTCTAGAATGTTCAAATATATGAATATTTTTAAAAAAGAAGATTCTATAACTAGCCTGTTTATAGCTGTTTATTAAATCATCAGTAGGTATTCAGAAGTGACAGCTATTGCACAAATCTGCTGTAGGTGAAACAGATAAATTATTACAATAAAAACTGAATTATTTGAATGTACACAATACAAGTAACTAGGAACACATTAAATATATATTCTTTGACAACCATTTACTTTCAAAGTACAGGTTCTTAATTTTATTTGTTCCCAGAAAGAATTTCATAGAGGAAGCTGAGAAGGCTGATATTATTTCTCAGTCGCAAGTCCTGTAATCCTTGAGAGAAACAGAATTAATTCTGTAGATTTCTAAGGAAATTGCTTTGCATCATCAATTTAATTGACTTCTATGGGCTCTGGACATAAATCAAAACACTCAAAGCAAGTAATTAAAGAAAGAATGAGCAAAGTTTTGTCACTAAAATAGTAAAAGTGCTTGTAGCAATATCAGTTGTGTTTTGCTCAGCAGTGCAAAAAAGTATACCTATATATATATATACCTATGTATTTTCTCTATATAAAACACTGATGATAAATCATTTGGCCTTGTCCAATTTTTTTTTCTCTTTATAGCATCAAGTGTGTTTCTGTATCATCAACAAAAATTAGGAAAATGCTGAAGCTAGTTAGCTGCTGCTTCATGTGTTCATGTGGAAGTCAGCATATTTCCCTATGTGCATTTTTAGTAAATCAGCCTTCAAATTCTCAGAGTAGCTTCAAATATTTTTTCCTTTCACTAGATTTTGGGGTTTTCTGGTGTTTGTCTATTCAGTTGATGAAGCAATATGTGCATAATCATTTTTTGTGGCATTTAATACCCGAAAGACCAGAAAAACTCAAATCTGAGATTTTCATCAGGACATGTGGCTTAACCACATTGTTCCCTTCTGTCTCCTGATCTTATAGGGTATATTTTGATTAATGCCACAATGTTTACTACCTTGTTTTCCTTTTCTACTAGCTCAATCTTTTCACAGATGTAACAAAAAGCTATGCATATCTAAATATACTGCTTCTTGATGAATAAACCTTTTATCAACTACAAAAATTTGTCATTAATCTTTGACTAATTCCAAGCAAACCCAAAGGCTATACATATATTGTACTGTAATGGTAGTCTTGAAACATTCTTTACAATAAATTGTTTTTGAATATGAAAAATCTGTTGATAACTTTACCTGAATGTAAATAATATCTACTATGCTTTGTATTTCATTCTGTATATTAAAATGGATTATTTTATCATTGCTACAGTGCTACTTTGCTGAAGCTATTGCATAAAGTTTGAACAGCTTTTGTTTCATAGAAAGTATAAATCAGAGGATCTAGTCATTAAACCAAAACTTGGAAAGGGGGACTTCTAGAAGGAATCATTCTCTTTAGTACCATGTCAAAGTAGCCAGCTGAATCCTCTTACCTTAAAAAAAAAAAAACAAACAGGAATGTATATGCCAGCATTTCTACTGGGTCAACATGGCTCTCATAATCTAGATAATACAAAGTGTATATGAGCTTTTCTTTCTGTTAGCTTGGAAATAATAGCAATAATAATTCCTATGTTCCTGTACGATGTCAAGAGTATTTATACATGCATTCTGAAGAGTTGCTGATTAAGTAGGTAAAGTTTTCTAATACTTTGCCAACAAAAAAATGCTATTAAGGGCAATAGTCAAAATGATTTTTTTTTAACATATACATTAAAAAATAAACAAACAAAACCCCAAACAAAAATCTTAATTGATTCTACTCAGTCTGTATTATTCCTTACTACAAATTAAGACATTAATACTACCAGATATTAGTATACTGAGTGCTTGTAAAGGGTAGCAGAATTAGTAAACTACCGCAGATTTTCCAGTATCACTGTTTGCATTTAGGTATTCACATGCAATATATGTATCCTATCTTTTGATATATTAATAGCCTGTTTTCCATTTACATGACAGAATACATGATAGACAAGAAATTAAAATCAGGATTTCCATTTTCAGCAAACCTGTTGGGGGTAGATGCAGTAGGCGAGGACCCTTAACTGTGGTGGGCGAATGATGACAATCAATATGATCACACATCAAGCTTGTTTATTTCATCTGAGGGTCCCAGTTATATACTCTTATGGATTACAATAAGCAGTATATGATTGTCTACCTATGCATACTCGTCAATAAATGATTGGTTACAATACAGCAATACAGTCGTAGTACACCCCCCCGCCTTGCAGTTTCTTCTTCTGTGTTGTTTTCCAAACCTTATTCTTTGCTGTTTTCCAAACTTTTCTCAAGTCCAAGCTCGTTAAGGCCTGCAGCTGTGCTTCAAGGTTACAGTTATCATTTCCTTCTTGTTATATCTGTCTCCACAACTTTCTGTGCCAACTTGCTCAGTCTTTCTGCACATATGCATCCGTTAGTAACCACCAGGCCAGGCCACAAAGCCTTTGGTTCACTACTGCCAGGTCTCTTCCATCCACTGGCCTAAGGCCTTATTGTGTCCATTTTCTAGCAACCATTCCCCAACAGGTAGACATCTGTAAGTCACTTACATCTATTAGTTTACCCAGTGCAGCTCATTTTTTTTTGGTGATATAAATAATGAACGGAATTGTGGTATGCTTGATTTTGAAAGGCACAAAGTATATTTCAGGGGATTTAATTCATACTTATTAGTCATATATTCTCATATATTCAAAAAAGATTAGGAATCACATTTTAAAACAGCTAATAATATTTTATAATCGTTGCGCAAAAGAGGCAAAACTTAGGTAACAAACTACAGTTTGAATCAAAATTGAAGTGTCAAAAAAGGTCAATAATGTGTATATGTCCCAGTTTGCTTAATGGGAAGCAATTGTACAGTATGGTCATATTTCAGTTGGAGCAGGTGTTTGTTTTACCGTAACAACACCAAGTCACTACAGTCCTCTTACTAATACCAGTTTATTTGTGAAAATTTTCTTGTTTCACTGAAAAGTAGCTACCATTTCAGAAACAGGCTGGTAAGGAAGACTAAGGTAGGAAACTGAGGTGTCAGCATAGCTGAGCATGGAATTCATCTTTGCAGAGGAGACTTGAAGTCTATCATTCTCAGCCTATGATTCTCCCATATGGCTGTGCAAAGGTCAAAAGTATAACATATCATAAAAAATTGTGAAAGCTGCATAAAAATCTTAACTGTAATTATGGTCTTTTTCAAATAAGTTTTATATGGCTCAATGTCCAGCTGGAGACCAGTAATGAGTGGTGTTCAAGGCTGAGTTGGACATAGCCTTGGGTGGCATGGTTTAGTGTGAGGTGTCCCTGCCCATGACATGGGGGTTGGAACCAGATGATCTTAAGGTCCTTTCCAACCCTAACTATTCTATGATTCTATAAGCTTCAGTAGATGCAAGTGAAAATAAATAAATAAACAAAATTACAATTGTGAAAAAAGGCAAGTATAGTACTTTTCAATATCTCCAGAATACGAATCTGTCTAAATTGTGAGGAATTAATTAAATTAGAAACACAGAATGAAATGCCTTTCAAAATTTGCTTAATACATTCTGTATGAGCCTGCATTTCTGTCTGCATAAGCTGCGTTGTTTTTATGAAGGAGTAATTTTCAGTTTTATATTTCCTATCCTTATGGAAATAGAAACAAAAATGTAGGTGTTGTGTATTATGTGTAACTGAATATATCTACAATTAGCTAATACAAATGATGTAAATTAATAAATTTTTATTCAGGAGAACTATACGGTTTTTTCATAATGATTAGTTATGATTATTAAAATTTTTATTACAAAAAAATAGATATAATCTAGCTTGGAATAAAAACAACTGTGCTGAGTTTATTGATAGAGCTATGATGACTCTAATTTCTTATATGATATGTATTTTATAACACTGGTGTAAAGTATAGGTGATCTAATCTAGAATTTAAACAAAAGAATAATACCGTACATATCTTCTGCAATCTACTAAAATCCATGGACTGAAATTAAGACTATGGAGGAAAATCTTATAATGTTCAAGTAATAGGATGTTATATGATACAATTATAGATTTTTATATACACAAATATTAGTAGTCTTGGGGTATCAATATTTCAGTTTTCCACATCAATGTCTTCTTTTTTTCTTGAAATAAAAAAAAAAAAAAAAACAAAAAAACAAAGCAAAACCAAAACAAAAGCATTCATAAAGCAATAAAATGCAAGCATTCACTTTATTTATTTATTTATTGGCACTTTTGCGGAATAGAATAGGAACATTTGACTTGAACATCAATTGACTAATTGACCCTCGACACTCAAATAACAAGTATATAACTTGCATAAACTTTGGCAGACGCTAAAGCATAGTTAGACTTTGATTTTTTTATGTATTTAAGCTCATACTTAGTCCATCAATTTCATTTATGCTTCATCTGCAAGACAACACCATAAAATTTAATTGCTCTTTGTGCAGTTTTGAGAATAGTAATATTTCTTCTGTCCTACACATTCTTTAATTGCATTAGCTCTGTCTTCATGGAACTTAATTCTTGCATGAATTTTTTAATACAGTTGATATACATAGTGCTGCATCAAAGAAAAAGAATACCCAAATTTGAATACTGGGACTATTTTTTGCCTGAGAAGCAAGATACACTGCATTTGATAAATGACATAGCACAAAAATGATCTCTTCCATGACTGGGAGTTTGGACTAAATGAACTTTAAAGGTCCCTTCCCCCAAACCTTTCTGATTCTGCTATAAATAATGCTGAGAGGAAAAAAAAAATAAAAGTGGGGGGTGGGGTGGGGTGTTTCCTGAGGATGGAGAGGGAGGAAAGCCAGAAAAAGTTTTGGGTGCAGAATCTTTATTTTGAAGCTTGTCAGGATAATTAGTGATACTGCCAGAACAATACTTGCCCTGGATAGCAAGCACTTCCTGTTCTTCATTAACGATATGACTTTCAGGTCATATATCTTATTTCTGACAAAAAAGCCATTTTCATAGTTAATTTCTTAAATAAATGTGTAATTAGTGCCTGGTAATGGGATCATGAATCTATGTAGAAATAATATTGTAACAACATGGACAAGTTGCTTTGTTAGGCTGTATGTAATAGATGATATATTGCATGAATTTTTTATAACATTAAGAAGGTTTCATACAGTTAGCATGTTTCCTACATGAACACAAAAGGTTAATGAATGACAGCTACAAAAAAAAAATGATTCAAGTATGCAATTGAATTGTTACGAAGAGTTCATTCATGGCATAAAGTAAACAGTAACATTTATATATTGATGAGTTTGTCTTTTTTTTTTTTTTTCATTGGTTTGGGTATTTTTTGGGGGGTGTGTGGTTTTTGTTGGTTTTGTGTTCAGTAGGGTTTTTTTTCCCTTTTTTTTATTGTTGCAATAGTAATGACAGAGATAAAGAATTTTTAGCACTAGCTAAAAATATAGTCCCAATATTCATAATAGTTAAAACTGTTTTCTTAATATCTGTCTTTGTTTCTTCTAAATTTAAAATTCCTCTCCCTTTCATGCTCCTTTTCTCATGAAGGGATATCAAAAAAGTGGAAGGTGAGACTGAGTCATAAGCGTTGAATTACAGGAGTGCTACAGGTGGTTTAATGGGATTTTATGGAAGGTAAAATCTGTCAATACTATTATTATTCTTCAAAGTTCATGTGCATTGCAGCTGGGTGTAGACAGGAAAACTGTACAGGACTTCAACTTATTTCATGCATCTAAATATCCTTTACAACAAAAGACTCATCTTCATTGGTCTGGCACATTAGCTGCTCTCAGGCAAATTTTTACTTCTATAAAGGGATTGAAAAGAAATTTTGATAAATTCTGAGCGCAAATTTTCACCTTTTATAAACATTTAAGCCAACCTATTCCCTATTCCTCAATGGAAACTTTAAATTTGATGAAAGGTTGAATACTTAATAAGGTAAAATAAAACTGTTCATACTCTAATAATGAAATATATACTGATGTTGAATATCAAAATGTTACACTGATGGAAAATCTACCATTAATATGGAGGTGCTGAAGAACTGGACATAACACATAGAAGGTTTAAACTGATAGTACTGCTCTTTAGACAAACTTCAGATAAAAGAGTTTTCAGTCATGATTCTTCATCAGTCTACCATTTCCAGCTGCCAAGGTGGAAAGCGTAATCTGCTCTAAACTTGGGTGTAAATAAGACAAAGATTTTTAACACTTTTGGTTAAATTAAAATGAAACTCTCAATGCGCACTTCATCAGAAACTGAATACTAAAAATAGGGAAAACATCACATTCTTAATCAGATTTTTTGAAAGCCAAATTATGCTACCTGCTAATATTGTATCTATTATTTTGAATGTGAATTTGTCACATCACCACATCATAAAACAGATCTTCAGCCATATAAAAGACGCCTCAAATCAAGCTAAATAAAATAGACCACAATCAAATCACTTTTTAACATTTTCTTCACAATTAGAAACCAAACTGTTAAGGTTATTACAGTGGTATGTCCTTTTCAGAATTTTAATATTCATTAGCAGTTATTTTTGGCTATTTTCCCAGGATTTTTAAGATTAATCAAAAGAACTGAGAGTCTCCAATACTAAATAACAGCTATTATCACTAAAAAAAAATAAACATACAAATAATTTATTTAACTAGTATGTTATGATATCTATGACTCATAAGGTGCTATTTAATGCTCTACTGTATGACATAAGTTCACAAGAAATGAAACAAATACTAAACATTATGAAATAAGTGGAACCTGATGAAATCCATCCATGGGTCATGAAGGAGCTGGCAAATGAAGTTGCTAAGCCACTGTCCATCATACTTGAAAAATCATGGGAGTCAGGTAAAGCTCCTGACGACTGGAAAAATGGCACTGTAACTCCCATTTTCAAGAAGGGGAAAATTGATGAGCCAGGGAACTACAGAACAGTCAGCCTCACCTCTGTGCCTGGCAAAATCCTGGAGCAGATTCTCCTGGGAGGCATGCTGGGGCACATGAAGAACAACAAGGTGCTTGGTGACAGCCAGCATGGCTTCATTAAGGGGAAATCCTGCCTGACCAATCTGGTGGCCTTCTATGATGTGGCTACAGAACTTATGGACAGGGGTAGAGTATTTGATGTCATCTCCCTCGACTTGTACAAATCATTTGACACTGTCTCACATGACATCCTTGCCTACAAATTGGAGAGACATCAATTTGATAGGTGGACCACTCGGTGGATAAAGAACTGGCTGGATAGCTGCACACAAAGAGTTGTGCTCAATGGCTCAATGTCCAGCTGAAGACCTGTAATGAGTGGTGTCCCTCAGTGATCAGTGTTGGGAACGGTCTTGTTCAACATCTTTGTCGGTGACATGGAAAGTGGACTGAGTGTCCCTTCAGCAAGTTTGTCAATGACATCAAGCTGGGTGATTCAGTCAATACACTGGAGGGAAGGAATGCCGTCCAGAGGGACCATGACAGACTTGTGAGGTGGGCTAATGCCAACCTGATGAAGTTTAACCATGCCAAGTGCAAGGTCCTACACCTGGGTTGGAGAAATCCCAGGCAGAGCTACAGGTTGGGCAGAGAAGAAATTGAGAGCAGCCCTGCAGAGAAGGACTTGGCAGTGTTGGTTGATGAAAAAATGAACATGAGCCAGCAGTGTGCTCTTGCAGCCCAGAAAGCCAACCGTATCCTGGGCTGCACCAAAAGAAGCGTGACCAGCAAGCCGAAGGAGGTGATCCTGCTCCTCTACTCTGCTCTCGTGAGACATCACTTGGAGTATTGTGTGCAGTTCTCTTGTCCTCAACATAAAAAGGACATGGAAATTTTGGAACAAGTCCAGAGGAGGGCCACGAGGATGATGAGGGAACTGGAGCACCTCCCATACAAAGATAGGATGAGAAAGTTGGAACTGTTGAGCCTGAAGAAGAGAATGCTGCATGGAGACCGCATAGCAGCCTTCCAGTATCTGAAGGGGGCCTACAGAGATGCTGGGGAGGGACTCTTCATTAGGGACTGTAGTGATTGGAGAAGGGGTAACAGGTTCAAACTTAAGCGGGAGAAGTTTAGATTGGATATGAGGAAGAAATTCTTTAGTGTAAGGGTGGTGAGGCACTGGAATGGGTTGTCCAGGGAAGTTGTGAATGCTCCATCGCTGGCAGTGTTTAAGGCCAGGTTGGACATAGCCTTGGGTGGCATGGTTTAGTGTGAGGTGTCCCTGCCCATGTCAGTGGGGTTAGAACCAGATGATCTTAAGGCCCTTTCCATCCCTAACTATTCTATGATTCAATGATCCTAAGTGAAATGAAATAAAGAAAAAATTTATATGCAGTTAATATTTTACAATCTGTTTCTACTTTGTTTTGGTTAGTTGATTTTTATATGTTTGTTTTTATATTGCATTTAGAACAAAAATAAATTTAAAGATATCAGGTTTATCCATGAAACAATATTTTTAAAATTTTGCCATTTTCATTAATAATAATTTTTTTGTCATTTGCTATACTTTGCAATTTTAATATTTTAGAGATCTGGTACAAAATCAGACATCTATACTTCTAAATCAAATATTAATCTTTTCAATAATTACATTGTTTAATAATAGTTTTGTGCTTTGCTATGTACCATAGGTAAACCACATGTCAAACTGTGAATAACCAGTGCTTTTGTTTCTCACAGGCATAAATATTTTCCAGTCCTTTACAAAGTCCCCGTAAGCCACAATTTATTACAATAAGCACAATTTACATTATTATAACACAAACCATTTGGTATTTGTAAGTAATTTCTAAGAATAGTTGAGTGAAAAACTTGGTTTGCTCCTTATTACCTTTAAGCTGTGGCTGGGCAATCCTGCTTTTTTATATGATATAAAGAAGAAATAAGGATACCTGGAAGATGCTGGAAGCCAATGTTTCCTTTCAATTGTTCTTGAAGTCCACGATTGCATGTGTGGTAAAAGGTTTGTTAATAACTTAATTTCCAATTTTGGACAGGTGTGGTAAGATCTATTCTGGAACTGCTGAAAGGTGATCAAGGGACTAGATAAAGCATAAAATAAAACTCTTATTTTGAAATCGAATAAATGGAAGAAGCAAGGCTTCTGGTAAACAATCGAACAGGGACCCTCAAACCAACTTGCATCCCTACACTGTTCAAGATATTAAAGCTCAAATATATTGAAAGCAAGTGACTATATGGGAATTAAAAATTACATAAAGGAATAACATGGAAAGGCTGGGGTAGGTTCTGCACAGAAAACTTTAATTATTAAAAATGTCCAATACATCGTGCAACTTTTAGCTATGTTAAGAGTGAGTTAATGCCTAGATGAACAGAAAATTGAAAGTCATGTATATAATAAGTAATTTCACCTAGAATAGGAACACTTCTATTTATCACATTTTTTCCCACAAAAATAGATAACACAGTTCCTTTAGTTTCAAGGAAGCCCCTATTTTTGTAAACTTATGTGATTTTTATTAAAACCGAGAAACTGTAATGCCATATTATAATATTTTTTTCATGTAAAGTTAAATTTAGCACAAACTGTGGATTACTAAAATTCAAACTATTTAATTTCTAAGTAGAATTCTTGGTGAGAAAATATTGCTTAGTAAAAATGGCTGTCATTAAAATACAATAGAAATAAAAGAATTAATAATTCCTCATGAAAACAATGAGGCTTAGAGTGTTTACAATAATTCAGACATCAAGATGGCACATAAAAAATGCACAACAGAAAAAGAATGGCTGATTTATCCTTTATACAGAGTGAAATCTCTGAATAGAAAAACTTATTAAATAGACAGATTAATAAGGACATGGTACAAAAATTAGGTCCAGAGTAAAAATTCAGAAACCTTAATTTATTAAAGGTGTTGAATGAAATACCAGCAGGTCATGGATACCTGGAACTTATCACAAGCAAGGACTCTCAGCATTACAGTGGAGTTTGTAGTTATATCACTTCAGCACTGTGTTATACAGTGTAAATTTTTCTCATATTATAATAATAATAATATATACTATATAAAAATATAATATTTATAGTATTGTGCAAGTGGTCCTTGCACATCAAGTTGATGGAGCTATGACAAACTACACCGCTTGATCTTTTATCTTCAGTCTCTACAATATCTGCTATAAAAAAACACAGAGATAGGCACAAAGGTGTCACTGTTGGGTCTTTGGAACTCCTGCTCATCAACTTGACTATTTTAGACTGAAGATTTATTTAGAGCTGTGTTTGTGTGCTATTTTATAAATTATATATATAAAAAAATCATATGAATACATTTACTGACTAAAATCAGCCTTTCAATAGTAACTAAATATAAGACAGCCAACCATTTTGAAAACATAACTTTTTGTCTTTTTAAGAGACTCCAGAAATAGATGCTTATAATTTATTTTAATGCAAGAAAGAGTAAAATGATTACAGTTATGGTCAGAGTTTTGGTACTGAAAAAATGTTTCTGATATTTGCATTCAGAAGTGGCATTACATGAAGGGAAAGAAGTGTTCTAGATAACACTGTGAAGAGTTGGGGAACCAGAAATTCTCAGAAATCCAGGTTCCAGGAATGCTTAAACATAGAAGCATCACTTTGTTAATCCAAAATTGCCTTCTAAGAGGAAGTTATTATAGCATTAGTTTTTCTATATTATAGCAGTTATTGCCTGAGGTGTACATATATAGGAAAGCAATCTTCTTCCATTTGTGTCATCTACTTTGCGTCCATTTTCATTTCAACTTGCAAAAAGCAGCCTACATAACTGCTAAAGAAATGTGGATAGATAAACTATCAACTGGAAGTGAATGATGAAAAATTTCTTTCTTAGCAACCACAACACCTATTATAAAGTAAGGAACTGAAAACAGAGTTTAATTCTGAAGCCAAAATATATCAGTCATAGAAATAATTGATTTTGTAGCTGGGTGATGGCACACTCATTTCCTTGACTTACACTTAGCTAATTTTTGAAAATCTGGATGACTTCAAAGCAATACACTCATTCATGTTCAGCTGAGAGTCTTGTCTTTATAGTTTATAAATTTGCCACAGCATGGGAAAGATCCTAGGGCTATTACTTAATGTGAAAGTAGAAATGCTATATATTACATTCATTTTACCATTTGTTAGTTATACCAAATAATAACTTGTGGTTCATAATGTAATATAAATATCATAACAAATAAAAATATCATAACATAATATAAAGATCAGGTATCTTTATATTGCATATATAGCCCAAAATATAAAGAAATTCAATCACATTTATTTAAAACAATATGTTCAGGTTGCCCAGGAGTGGTAGATGCACCACCCTGGAGAGATTCAAGGTCAGGCTGGATGCAATTCTGAGCAACCTGACTGAGTTGAAGATGTACCTGCTCATTGCAGGAGAGTTGGACTAGATGATCTTTGAAGTTCCTTCCAACCCAAACTGTTCTATGATTACATGATTCTGTGACCATCAGCTGAAGATAAATCAAATAACTTTATTTTAGCCTATGAGAATTGTGTTTGGTAGACATTTGGGAGACAAAGTTCTATCAAGGGTTACCTTAATATTGGTAGCAAGAAATTGGTCAATGTTGCCAGTGTTACTGAGATGCAGCTGATATTTCTCATTATTCTTCTCCTCTTATTGTGCACAAAGACACATTCAATCACGTCAACTTTGGGACAATTCTTACATAATAAAAATAGTATTCACATTATATACATTTTTAAACACTATTGAACTAAATTATACTTGTTTAGTACCTACATTCTTATTTATAAATTTTAAAGCCTAATGATTTGCATTTCATATTTTTTGCTTCAAAATAAAAGTAAATTTTATCACAGTCTCACAGCAAGCTATGACAATTTATAATTTAAAAGCTTAGAAAGTATAACTTGATTTAATCACAGATGCTGGTTTTGTATCTCCCTGGCACTGTGTAGAATTCAGGGTAAATGTTAATTATTCATGGAATGATTAGATTTAATTAGCACTTTTGTAGAATCCCATATGGGTTTGAACACCACCAGTTCACTACTGCGAACTACTTGAAAGAAGATATTGTGAAAGACTGAAAAACTTTTCTGGAGTCACTATACTGCATGAGGAAAACAAACCATTTCTTTGTATACAAAAACAAACAAGCAAAAAGTATATAAACACTCCTGTATTTAAATCCTGATTCTGACATTTGCTATTTTTGCAGTGCAGAGTAAATTGCATGAGACAACTGTTTTGCCTCAAGAAAAATAGCTGAGCTTAAAGTAGATTCTTTTTTTTCTCCTTTGGTGATCACATTACATAGTTTAGTAAATTTGTGTCTGATTATTTTATCACAGTGTTACAGAATGCTTACACATTTGTTAGTTATACCATTTTAGTATGCACATATTCAGGTTCGGGAAAGCTAGTATTAATTATATTCTGATTTGTGAGCTTCATAGGTGTTAGAAGACTCTGTTGTGTCTTTCTGTTCTTCTCTTACTCTTCCTTCCAGCTTTTAGAGACAAAAAAAAGATGCAGAAGAAACAGACACAGAAGTAAAGAGAAAACAAAGTTCCAGACCTAATATGTCAAAAAGTTTCAAAGTAAAGGACTTCCAAATTATTTTGAGCAAGGGAAACTGGAGATTATGCTATCAATGGGAAAGCCTAGCAAATTATTAGAAATTGAAAGTATAATAAGCTAACTCTAGGTGAGATAAAGTGCTAGAACAAATGTGCACTGGCTGTAGTTTAATAAGAGACCCTATCAGGCTTTTTGGCTCAAGAGTACTAAGGGTACAGATCAAAAGTATAAGCAATCAGACTACTGAAATCATGATCTAAAATTTCTGTGTTAGCTTACAGTTTGTCAAAGAAGCACTAATCAATTTTATTAGTGTCTGTATAATTTGCATTGCAGCCATCCTATAAAATTTCCCCTATAGCTTTTTGATGGTCTTTACTCCTTGCTCTGTTAAACAGCTTTGCTGTATCAGCAGTATTACAGAACTTTATTCAACGAGTTAGTGATCTTGGGCAAGCCATGCACACTCCATCAGACCTTGTACTTATGGCTTGAAAAGCCCCCATGTCAGCATCAGTGACTGCACAATGAGTCCCTGTGTATAACAATGTTCTAGAATACTCTGGATATGTGCTGTACCTAGATACAGTTCCCAGATCTGTGTAGCTGGATATGCTCTGGCAAACATTAGGAAAAGGTAACAGCACTGGGATAAGAGTATGGTTATTTTTATACTTTTCTTACTTTTCTATTATATTCCTGGAAGTAGTTGCAGGCAGCCTGATTACTTTTCAGGAAAATGACTGTCAATGCTTTCAATTATGTTTTGTGTCCAAGCAAATAAATTTTGCCTCTTCTAATAAAAGGATTTAGGCTTTATACTAAAAAGATGACAGAGGAGGGTCTTGGTCTTTGAAAATATGAGCACATTAAAGAGAATGTTAAAGACAGAAAGGAAGAAGAAGATAAAGAGTATGTTTAAGTATGTGGAAAGATTATTAGAAATCACGAAAAGCTGAGACACTTGGAACATAGTTGCGAATAGGAGTTCCAGGATCCAACGTTGTACAGGTAGAAAATACACTGAAAATATTTTCTTCAGCATACTTCCCTTTATAAGAATTAAGAGCATTTCTAATTTAGCCACATGTTCAACATTTTAATGAACCTTTATTCCTTGCTATTATGCATACAGGTAGCATTCAAAATAGTCCTGAGTAAAAAAGCTCAACTCCTATTTCAGATATAAATGTACATATTCATTATACTTTATGAAATACTAAATATGAAAAATATTATGAGAGGAAGAAATTATTCGTGGTAAATTTGACAAACTTGCATAAAATAAATAATGCATCATAATTTATGGAAGCACATTTGAACTTAATTTATTCAAAAAATGACTGAGCAATCCTTTATGAATTTTAATATTTTTCTATGCTGATATCACACAAAAATTGCAGATTATATGAACCTGACATTTTTTAAAAAAAGAAAATAATGATCATGGGCACTTTTCTTCTTACTAAGCAATAGTAGCTTGACAGCCCTAGTGAAAGGAGTGTCATCATAATGATTCCTAAGAGATATATTTCATAGGAAACAGCATTCAAAGCAGTCTGACATGATTCTAAAGTACCAAAGGCCATGTGTTGGAATATTTACCTTTTTTTGTTGCTAGAATGTGTGGTAACAAGAAGTGCCCAGGTGGGTTAAGTAGAATGGTTAGAGAGGTGTAACGTGTATGTGTGAACAGGCTGAACAAATGGTCATGCTACAGCAGCAGTTAGACCTCCATGAATAATGAAAAATCTATGCCATAAGCTATTAGAGATCTTCATCTTTTCCTTCAGTTTTTTCCCAGTCCTGTGAGTTTTGTGATAAACTTCTTGAGAGACATGCAAACATTTTTAATTCCTCTACCCAGAGCAAAGGAGAACTAAACCTGATCTGAAAAATCTGTTATCAAGGTTTCCTGCCCTGAACTAAAAGCCTGTTTTAGCATGCTACAATGCTAGTTTGAGGATTGGAACTAAACTATGGAGAGCTGAAACAGTCATGTGTGCATCAATCTGATCTATGAGCCAGAGGAATTCTGATTTAAGACTATATTCACTTATGTATTGCTGAGGATAAAGCAAACAACAGAGCCTACTTTAAAGAAGTTAGTAAAAAGAATCAGTTGAAAATTAGGAACTAAAAATTGGGTAGAATTTATTACACATTGCTGATTGTTGCGGTTTAGGCCCAGCCGGCAACCCAGAAGCACGCAGCCGCTCGCTCACTACCCCCCTGCTTCTTCCCCCCACTCCCGGAGGGATGGGGGGAACAAAAAAAAAGGTAGCTCCTACTGCTTGAGATAAGAACAATCCAATAACTATGGTATAACACAAACCCACTACTGTTACCACCAATAATAATAATAAGGGAAATAACAAGGGAAGAGAATACAATTGCTCACCACCTGCTGACTGATAACCAGCCCAACCTAAGCAGTGATCTAGCCCTTCTGGGTAACTGCTCCCAGTTTATATATTGGGCATGACGTGTTGTGGTATGGAATACCTCTTTGACTAGTTTGGGTCAGGTGCCCTGTCTCTGCTTCCTCCTGGCTTCCCCTCCTCCCTGGCAGAGCATGAGACTCAGAATGTCCTTGGTCAGAGTAAAAGTTACTTAGCAACAACTAAAAATGTCAGTGTTATCAGTGTTGTTCCCAGGCTGAAAGTGAAAAACACAGCACTGCACCAGCTACTAAGAAGGAGAAAATTGACTGCTACTTCTGAACACAGGACACTGATGTTTAGGAAACAAGATTTAGAATTCAACCTAAGTTTATGGTAAGAGTAAGGAAATGAATGGAAGAGAAATCATTAATAGTTGCTAAAAAAATATAGAAAGTATCTCACTGAATAAATGGTCAACAAGACCTCAGGACTTCAAAGTATCATACAAAATTCCATGGTCCATATTCTGCTGTGGCAATTTATGCATGGCCAACAATTTTGATACCATAATGCCTAAATTTATGCATTGGCCAACAATTTTGCATAGGCCAACAATTTATGCATAGGCCAACAATTTTGATACCATAATGCCTAAATTTCAGATGTGTAATCTTTGGAATAGAAAATGAAGCTCACAGTGTAGTACAGTACAGGAAAGGTTACGTTCTTCAGTCCAAAATAATAGTTACCTATGTAAAGGACACTCTTCAATACCTCTCAGTTCAAGCACTGGAAGTGAGTCTTCATCCCTAAATCAGGACTGCCTCACTAGTCCTCTATTCTCAATTGGTTTTCAAACCATGATGGAGTTCCAGTGCCCATGTATTATACAGTGCTTTATTAGTTAGAATATTTATCCAGGTAGAAGATACTGAAGCAGAAGTGTCATACATTGACATTGCCATGACTAGCAGCATACTCTAGTCATTCAAATAGTCAGCAGTATGTCATTTCTAAATATGCACAGCACAGAATATAGATGCTTACATGTCTCTCTGCTTACAAAAAGTGGGAGTCTAGGATTTTAAATCCTTCCACATCTCAGCTTTTGAAGAGTATAATTTTGCTTCAGACTACTTCAGATTTGCAACTGTGAGACTGAAGTCCAACCGTAAAGTGTCCTGAACACAGAACTGGTTGAAAAAATCTGTAATTTTCCTGCCAACCCACAAAATTTTGTCAATACCAAGAAATCATGAATCTGGTGGTTAAACTTCATACAAGTACATATAGTCAGAGGAGTACCGTTTTTAACTGGGAAAGTTTGGCGCACAGTTGACCTAGTTGGCTTAGGAAATTGGTATTTTATTCAACTGAAATGGCTTTCAGGCAGAAATGTCTTTTCTCCAACTGGTCATACAATTACTCAAGTAATGTGATGTGACAGTACAGTTTTATCTCATTTAAATATTAAGGAATTGGTTTTTTACATGACTATGTCCCATTCAGGTAGCAATATAGGCTACATTTTACAGTAATTTTATACAATCTAGTAAAGTTTCTGAACACATTGTGCCAAGTGGCCTGCTTACATGCTTGACATTAAACAGATGCTAAAGAGCTTTACTCATACTTCACATAAATGACTACATAAGGTGAAGAACCATTTGTTTCTGAAATACATGTTACTAAAGTTTTTGCTGAGACATACTCTATGTGCAACATGATTTCAGTTGGAAAAATTATAAAACTGTAAACCAAGGTATACTGCTTTTCTAACATGAAATACACACTTTTAAAAAACTCTCAATATGCCCCTACATTACTGAAAGAAGCTCCTTACTGGTACTTGCATCAGATCCTTGTCTTAATTCACAATGTCTTATGGCTCTCGCACTAAATTTAGGTTACTCTTAAAGCTCCTAGTCATTTAATGCAGGTCTGTTATGTCAGTGCACATTGCCATGGCTTCTGATGAAAGGTATTTTTGGCCAGACTTTTTTCCAAGACACATTCCACTTAAAAACCTTTTACAGCTCCCTATGGCATCTGCAGGTGCTAAGATAATTAACTGAGCCTTACCATATTTACAAGAGTGCAAGAGCATTTCTGCATCACTCTTGTAACCACAGAGTGATATCAATAATCCAGTCTTTTCAGAAACATGATATTCATCTAAATCCTGATACTCAGTTGTTTACACTGGTTCTGCTTCTCTCTTAATATACCAAGATGTCCTTAATTTTCCAAAAGAAAATTGTGGCACAAGTAGCATTTGTTCTGATTTTTATTTTTTTTTTCCTGGCAGCCCTGTAAATAAAAATTTGTCATGTTGCATCAGATCAAAGAATCTGGTAATGCACCTAGATTTAAACAAAATACAACATTTGGTCAAATATTCTCACAGAGGAGGTTAAAAGGAAATGGATCAAGGAAGCTGATCAAGGTGTGAAGCTTGAAAAAGGTAAGCTGAAAGTAAACAGAGGTGCTTATGTGAAGTTTATACATTTAAAGAAATTCAGAGTTTACTTGTTTTTAAAAAAAGGTGATCAATTACTGAGGCAAAATAATTAATATGAATGCCAGCAAAATAAAACCAGCATTTGTAAGAACAATTTTTCCTATATGAAACAGAACATATAGACCAAAACAAGTTAAGTCTATTAAGCATATGAGCAGACAAACCCTAACTATCCAGATGCAATTTCTTTCACTTCCGATATAAATTGTGAGTATGGATGATTTTGCTGGCAAAAGACACATTTGCCTTGGCTATATCAGACACTACAAGCCAAAAAGAACAAGTTATTTTAAAACAGAAAAAAACTTGATTTAGAAATCTTAGAAATCTTGATTTAGAATCAAAATTGTCATATTACCCAAAAAAATTCACAAAAGCAGGAATTGTTACATAAGCGGTCACACTTTTTCGTATTTTATTTATTAGTCTTTATAAACTGTGCAATGTTCTTTGCTAACACAAAATAAAGAAAAATAAACACAATTACTTATATGACGGTTCATAGTGTATCAATTCATTTTGTATGTATTTATAGTACAAAAAAGTAATATTAAGATATAGAGGAAAAGGGACACTGGAGCTATCAGTATCAAATAATCAAGCTGTAAGTTTGTTCTGGATAGATGAATAAATACTGTTGAAAAAAATAATGCTCCCAAAACTCTTGTCAATCTTCAAGTTTAACTCCATCTTCCCATTCATTTTTGTGTAGGATTTTTGGGGAGTATTTTTGTTATGTTGGTTTGGCTTGCTTTTTTTAGCATTTCTTTTTTTCTATTAAGCCAAAATGTTATGTAAATCATTTACACATACTGGACCTCTACATCCTTCATGCTTTTTAGACTGTCTATCACTAAAGATGAAAGGAAAAAAAAGAGTAGATTCAGACAAGAAAGCCTTATTCCAAGTTCACATCTGAGATCCAAAAGAAGTTTTAACACAATCTTTGATTTTTGCTTATTACATACCACAGATATTTCTCAGTGTAGATTTTTCTATACAACAGCTGTTTAAAATTTATTTCTCATAAACCTCTCTTACTAAAACCAGACCTGCTCTTACTAAAACCAGATTTCATGCAATGTTTAGGTATGGAAAAATTGTGAGATTTTCCCAACAAAAAGTTACTGATTCAATTAACTAATGTTCTGCCTTTATGCATATCATTTTTTCATGATAAGCATGTGCAAACCAGTCTAGAATTATTGAAATTACAGGTTGTAAACTGGCTAATTCAGTTTCACAGTTGAAAAGGAGAAAACATATCAGTCAACATATTTTATCTTCTTTTTTCATGCAGAACAAAAAAAAAAAATAAACTTTTTTAAATACTTGAGGAAAAAAACCCAAATCCAAAACAAAGAAACTACAGAGGAAGAGGCAATGTATGCTCTGCTATTACCCAGCAAGAATTGTGGTACAGAGGCAAATTCTTTCAGAATCATCTTTGCTTTATTTTGACACAGCTGAAATCATTACATGCACACTATATGATATCTATCCCTTTACCTGATGCAATGGTAACCCTCCCCCAGCCTCTTTGGAGTCAAGTAAAAACAAATAACCAGGCACATCAAGACAAGTTCAGACAGAGCAAGCCTGGTAAATCTTCATCCTGAGGCCCTACAAACTTGATACACCTGTGGCCTGTTAAAAGCAATCACAAAACTCAAAAATACATAACATACAGCACAAGCAAAATAAATACAATTTGCTTGGATTTAGGGCTACCTCATATATCGGGCAAAACTGTAGATTTCACTTATGTATGCAGAGGACTAACTGTTTAGTTTTGAGGAATATTTCCCCTGCTGCAGTGCTTCTAGTCAAGTACAGAACGGCAACAGACTCCTCTTCCATCTCTAAGGAAATTATAAACAAAAATGGAAACACTCAGTACTTATAGTACCTAAATAATATTATGTATCATCTTTTTGTCTTCTGATTTAATAACAGCTCTTTCCAAATCTCCAATCATATTAACAGTGGGGTTTTTTTTAACAATTAAAGCATTCAAGTGTGGTCTAAAATTCTTTCACTCTGATTTTTTTTTAATTAATACATCAATATGAAATATGAAATTCATCAAACCAGCAAACATATTGTTGACAAGCAACTAATGACAGTTCATTATGTGCTTTGTATGTTTTAGACAACAAAGCCATATTATCAGTTCCCTAAAAAAAATGGTTTTATACTTTTAATGCTCTATATAAAAATACAATTTCTTGCTGTGCTGTTTTTCTATGCTTAACTTCATTTATATACTATCTCAACATCAGGTAGGAAATAGACCTGAAAAAGACCTTGAAAATAACTTCCCTCACAGTTTTGTCCTCACTCCAGGATCACCAAAACCACTGGAATTTTGTTTTCTTTGAAAAGCTTTGAATAATCCTCTTATGTACCAAAACATTCATAAGTGCTTTTGAAGAGAAGGTATGGAAAAATTAAAGCTGAAACCCCTCCCCCCAAACCCAAACCCAAAACCGGAACAAAAAAAAACCCAAACAAACAAAACAAACAAACAAACAAACAAAAAACAAAACTGAAAAAAAAAAGAAAAACCACAACACAAAACCAAACCCCCCCAAAAAAATACACTACCATGGAGCAAGGTCAGAATTCCCTGACTACTACCAAAGGGATTCCTTATTTTATAGAGGAGTTTTACTTTTGACTCTGCTCACAAAGCTTACTGATGATTTCTTAATCTCCTATGTATACTATTGCATTGTTGCTGATTGTTTTTCATATTTCATTTCAAGCAAAAATGCCTCTTTCGATTGTCTACCTTTGAAAAACTAATACAAAGAGTAAAAGAAAATAACAGTTCTAGTCTTTGCATGCCTTCAGAAACACAGGATCTGATTTCAATGCTAAACAAATATTTGAAATAGATTTTGTAAACTACTGAATGCATTTCAATTACAGCAACTGTGGAATTCTAATCTACTGGTTAAAAAGTGAGGGAAATCACAGAAGAAAATTGCCAGAAATGTTTCCACCTCATGCTTCAATAAAATTTGTAGGAAACATGTTCAAAAGTAAAACAGACCTGAAAAGCAGAAACTTAGGAAAAAAGCTTCAATTAGCATATTAATAAAATAAAAGCTGCTATAAGAGTTATAAGAGCAGGGTAGCCTTAATTCACTCTTCTTATAAATCACAATTTTTAGAGAAAAAAAATCTGTGTTGGACTTAAAGACTTCTCCCTGGATTTGGAGAGGCTGAGATACTTAACGACTTTTGCCTCAGTCTTCACTGGGAAATGCTCTGACCACACCACCCAAGTCTTGGAAGGCAGGCGCAGGGACTATGAGAATGAAAACCCTGGGCCTACTGTAAGAGAGGATCTGGTTAGAGAGCGCCGTAAGATCCTGAACATGCACACATTCACAGTACCTGATAAAATCCATCCACAGGTCTTGAAGGAGCTGGCAAATGAAGTTGCTAAGTGTCATGGCTTAAGCTGTAAATCAGCCACACAGTTTGTTCACTCACTTCCCCCTCCTAAAAGAACTGTCACAGTTTAAGCCGTAAAACAAGCAGTTTTGTTCACTCACTTCCCCCTCCTTCTTCCCCCCCACTCCAAAGTGTGTGTGGGGGGGGAACGGGGAGAAGAATCAAAAGAATGTAACTCCCACGGGTTGAGACAAGAACAGTCCAATAACAAAGGTATAACACAAATCACTATTGCTACCACCAATAACAATAATGACCAGGGAAAATACAAGGGAAGAGGATACAAA
>JANRGW010006487.1:0-14365 GCA_024733675.1 Psilopsiagon aymara
CTGCTTCCTCCCGGCTCCCCCTCCTCCCTGGCAGAGCATGAGGCTCTGAAAGTCCTTGGCCAGACCAAACATCACTACGCCATAACTAAAAACATTGGTGTTATCAGCGCTGATATCAGGCCACAAGTCAAAAACACAGTGCTGCACCAACTACCAAGAAGGGGAAAAATGACTGCTACTGCTGAACCCATAACAATCTGCTCCCAAAACTAGTGTTTCACTGTCCTGTCCTCCAGTTCAACTAATTTCTGAGATTTAGTCCCTTATACAAGCTAGTCAAGAAAAACTTTTCACTATCTTTATCCACTCAGCAGTGTCTGAAGCCTTAACTTGACGGCAGCCTTGGAACTGATGATGCTGAGTCCCACTCCTCGCCCTGCCCTGAGTATTTGTTAAGGTTAGAAGTGCATGTATGCCAGCAGCTAGCCAAGTCTGGAAACAGTGTATGCTGCATTGTTGTCTCTGGGAGCCAGGTCTGGATCAGAAAACTGTGTGCCTGTGAAGAGTTAGTTACCTCATCAGTGTAACTCCTCCATTTCACACAGTGAAAACTGCACGAACTAATCTGTATGCTAGACAGACAATACAGAATACCTGGGACCCTAGTAAAATTCGGAGTTCATGCTAACATAGTAGCATACATGTTATTTGTGATTTACTGACTGAACACATTTCCTCATTCAGTTGATCATGGACTGAAAATTCAATGAGGCAATGCCTAAACTTCAATTGTTTCATGTTTTTATCCCCAGAACTTTTATTTATGAGAGTACATTAATTTACAAATTTAGCTAGCAACCAGAAGTTCTGATAAAAAATAAAGATATATTGTAATAACTTTTGGCATTCAGTTGTTTCATGGCATATTCCTTTTTTTAAATTAAATTATTCAAATAAATCTTAGGGTTTAGGGACATGTTCTGCACATTGTTGTTAGTTTTACCATGTATCTTTCAAGCAGATATTACTTCAAAACCAGCTGGAGGGATGTTTTCTGTCTTGGATTCTGAATGAAATAAATTCTTAAGATGTTCTGTGACCTACATTATTTTCTGAGAAATAAATATTGAGACTGGTTTAAGATTTATGAAAGATCAGAAAGAATTACTTTATTGGTGTTTGATCCATATGACAGTGGCATGAGTATGTGTGTCTGTGGTATGTACAACCAAAGGCACAATGCGCATATGAAGAAATTGTTCCTAGATGTTTCAAAAACTTATGTCTGCTTCTGTTAAAGTAATATATGTTTCTTTTTTTAGCTCTATGCATACATACACAAACCAGTGTACATATCCATGTAGAGCCATAAAAAATTGAGGAGTTAGTGGTCGGTTCTACACAAAAGATGAAAAAAATCTTTTTTTTTTATGCATGCACAGATGATGGCTTAAAATTCAGTTTGAACTGTTGTGAACAATATTCTTTTAACTGTCGCGATCAATGTTCTTTTAATTTTTATTCTTAGCAATATTTATAGGCAAGAATCTGCTACCCATTGGAAGACAGGAAGAGCAAAGCAGCACAAGTGTACAAAACAACCGCAGAACCCCCAATACAGCCGTGCAACGCTAGGCTGAGGCAACTGGATCTCATATATTGCTTGATTATAAGTCAAAGAAAGACATACGAGACAAGAAGTGGCATAGACTTCAGGAAATGGAGCTTGTATCCAGTTAATATATTTCTGCTTCACAGCTGCACACAAAATTCTGTTCTAAGAATGATTATGAGGAATGGTCATATCATCTTCTGGAGAAGCCATTACTTGTAAGACCTATCAACTGCCAGTACACAGTTACCATGGGGCTCTGCACTTACTGGTAGTTTACATCTCTTTTTCCTTCACATATGTAGGATTGTGATTTCCATCCCTTAATAAAAGTGTCTTCAATTTTCAGATATATTTTTTTTTTTTTTACTTGTTTGATTCTAACTTTTGCCTCTTTCAGTACATTACTTTATTCATTGAAATGCCATTTGAATCTGAAATTGGAGTTTTCATCTTGAAGAAATTTTAGAATTTGGGGCATTTTTTCATTATGAATCGGAATGAAGAATGCAAAGGGTGGTTTTACAGCAAATGCGCCATTTTGAGAAAAAGTTGTTTCAGAGCAAGGCAAAGTGCATATTTTCTATCATTCACAGGCCAGCAATTTTGGTTTGCCCAACTTGCTTGGGGAACTGGGACCATGCCTGTTTTCTGGGCAGAGATCCAGAGAAATAGACAGTCAGCCAGGAAACAGTCTTATCAGGAAAACATGCAGCCTAGGCTATCCATAGAGCCATGGCATTCCTGTATCCTAGCTATTGTACTGTAAGTTAGTCAGAGCTTCCAGGCACTTGGGCAGCCCACACCCAAACAGGTGGGATTTCAGGGAGCCAGGGAAGCCATGTGTCAGTTATGTGACTGGTATGCAAGTTGACAGGAAAAACAGGCATTTATGCAAGCCTTCCAACCTACCCATCTGCTCTGGTTTTGATGAGTTTCTGTTAAATTAACAAAGTTGCAAGGAAAACCTTTAACTGAATCAGACGAACCATTTTCAGAGAAGCATCATTAGTTGCAAAGTTTTGCTCACTTCTGTCTTCGGACAATTCAGTAAAGTAGAGGAAGAACTTTTGTATCGTTTTAGTGGCATCCCATTTAAGTTGTACAGCACATATGATAAACTGGAGCATGATAGACTGCAGCCAAAACACTACACTCCAGAAATTCCCACCCGCCATAATGACTGTTAGCGATGTTTCCATATTAATAGAAAATATAGTAATACTAAAATTGCTTCAAGGTAATTAAAAAACAGACCTACTCTTTCAGTAACTGGATCTCTGGCTTAAAACATTACCTAGACTTACCTTTACAAGCAATACAAGTCAATCATTAAAAATATTCTAAAACACAATAGAAAGTGCAAGTAAAATTTCCTAAATGCACCTTAAATTACCTTCCAGTGATATACTGGTAAAAACATTTCAGGTACTTTGAGGTTTTTTGTTTTTTTTTTTTTCCTCCCCCATATAGTTTACAAAGAGTCAAGGGACAAATAATTCCTACAGTGTTATTGCTTTGGATTGCTGCTTCCTCCTCATTTTGACACATCTGGGGCATGTAATTATTCACAAAGGTCATTTTCCACACAAGAAAAGGACAGTGACCAGAAGGCAGCATTTAGGCTGTGAATACACCATGACAACTTAATCAATGAGAAAATCCCAATGTCAAGAACCAGCTTATTTCTGGGTTGACAAAGACTGACATCTCATCAGTTGCTTGTAAAACTGACTGAAGGCACAGAGAGGTCTGAGTCCTGGTCCAGAACAAAAGGACTAGAAATGTTCAGATAAATTAGCATAAAGGTTAGAAAATCTCATCTGCAGTTGCTCACTTTATAATTAGCTTGAAGAGCAAAGTATCATTCACAGTATAACAACTGACATGCATTTTCAGTTTATGCCCACCACAATTAGCCTCTGTCCTTCTAAATTTGCAGCTTCTGTTTTTGTTTCTCAGTAAAGTTCAACAGCCAGGACAAGAGAAAGGATCCAGCTCACATCTGCTGTCTAGATGACACTACAAGCACAGAAAACCCTAACTGAAATCCTAAAAAACTCAACATGTTGCCCCACAGTTATTTGCAATGAATGGCATGTGGGAATGCCTGAAATATTTGTAAAAAGCTAAGTAGCTTATACTTCAAATTCCATCATGATCCAAAAATTAGGTGTTTGTTCACCTCTCTCGCTTATTTGGTTCAGTCTGATAATGAAGTTTCGTACTACACGTTATACATAAAGTAGACTCAGCTCAGTACTTACTGGATACATGGATACGGTATATGGATATAATTCCACTATTATCTTGAGCTAACCATCACTAGGACACGTGTACTAATATTTACCTATGTCACAAGGTTGAAGAGCTGTAAGAGCCTGGAGGAAGACATCACTAGCTTCATTACAACTACTATAGTTTTATACCAGTCTGTGGCAAACAGTTCTCCTAAGAGAACTCCCAAGAGAACTGTTTCAGTTCTCTTCTCCTGTCCACAGTTCTGCTCACAGTTCTTTTCTCCTAAGAGAACTGTGCCTATATTTCCAATGTGTGGCCTAATCATCAGGCCATTCTGGTATTGTGTGAAAGTATATTCACACATCAGCGGATGGAGACACGGAGAGCAGAAAAGGTTCCAAGTCATTCTGCACTAACTGCTAATTGACTTTTTAAATAAATCTTTCAAAACTAAATGAATTAATCTAAAATGATTCTCAGCATGAAAATTCAGACAGCTTTATTGACACAAATAGACTGTGCTGATATGCTCTGCTTTTTTTTTTATTTATTTTTTTTTTTTATTTGCACTGCTCTGATCTTATTGCTGGTTTCTTCACATATTTTTATTTTATTTTCATTCTGGGGAAACAGATCAAAGGTTTTATCTCCACCTTGGATGTACTTCACCTTTACCATTTGAACAGGAGACTTTTCAGTGAGCAGCTGTGTTAAAAAAGGGTATTAGTTTTGTTTTGACTCTTAAAATCCATGCCTGCTCTTTTCTGAGGACAGCAGGGTAAGAGTTCTTAATTCATCTTATGCAAGTACTCAAACTGATTTATTACCTTAACCGGCTGCATCACAGATGCAGGAAAGAAGTACATAGAACTCTATGTTTTCTCCTTTCTACAAGGACCCCACTGCAGTTGTATCTTCTGCGTTCTCTGTGCAGTACTTCTCAGTGGATTTGTCTCCAAGGAAGACTACAACTGTAGTGCACCAGCTCATCCAAATTGTGGAATTAAAACAGAGCTCATTTTTGCACTGCGAAAGTCATGTCCAGAACCTGATCAGTTCACATGTTCAGTCATTCTAAATGTCTCTTCTGTGCAGCTTAATGAAAATCTAGCAGCATTTTTTAAGAAATATAAACAAGCAAAATACATAATATGTAAAAATAAGTAAATAAATGAACCTGTTCTCAGGTATTTGGTTGCTATTTACAGCATCTACCTGTGCGCAGAAAGTCTTTGGGTCCTCAAGCCTGACCATTGAAGATGCCGAAAGAAGCACATAGTCTATACTAGTACCTTTTTCCTCTTTGCCCTTCAACCACGACTCCTGTGAAAAAGCTCTCCCGCTTCATCGCAAAAACTGAACTGCTTCAGGAAATACATACATTATGATGGATTGTCTGAATGATGTCTGTTTGGGAAGAGGTATCTGGCTTCATTTTTGGATGCATGTGTTCAGCTAAATTTCTGTATCATACTGGGGAGTGGGGAGAGTATACTTTGTTGCTGCTTTTCAAGGTCAAAACCATATCTGTGTCCATGTCTATAGATGCATAATTTGAATTATATTCTCATTTGGTGCTAGTTTACAGATGTAAGTGCTAAAATTAGAAATGTTCATCTTATAGCTTATGTATACAGGAAGAAAAAAAATAGAAAAGTTCCCTACCCCACTCGACTGTAAGATTTCCTCAAAAAAACCCAGTTGTGATATCAAAGCATGAAAAAATAATCTCAGAACAATTTTTTATGTGAACTCTGTAATGAACTGGAGCCTCCAAGTAATGCCAGTATCTCTCTACTCATTTTGCTTACAAAATAGTTTGCAAAGTTGGTAGCCTTTAATCAAAAATATCTAAGCCTGATACTCCAATACTTCCCATGAAAATTAAAACCTTCCTATCTTCTACTAAAAAATGGCATAAATTTTAATCTGGTTCATCCCCATGTTGAAAGGAGTTATCATAAAATTGATGTCTACAGGGATTCTAATATTGATTTGTACATGTAGGAAATTAATAATTAAAGTTTACAAACATATAGCTCTATGTACAAAATTAATGTGAAATCCACCCGATTTTGCTGGTATAACGATGGCTTATGTTAATGAATTTGTTAGATTTGAAATGAACAAACAAGTCATATTTATGCTAACAGAGATGGAAGATATTATCATACATAGAGGTATCCATGTAAATTGACATAACTGAGTGGAAAAGTACTGCAAAGACCTAAAAAGCTTGAGAAAATAAATTTTAGGGGTACTTTACCCAGATTTTTAAGCCATTACTTAACTTCAGAGTTACTTTTCGGTTACAATGTCGTTGACATATCATGACTTTTTATCGACCTATAAAAACTAGTGGCAAATTAATTAGGACCTGTGCTTCATATCCCAACAACCACTATTCACACAAATTGAGCTGCTGTTAAATCCAGCACTGTGAAGTAAGACTTTGATCATGATCCTCCTGACAACTTTCGGTGTACCTAAAATATTTACACTTCTGAAATATCTACTTTTTATTTGTATTGTTCTGTAAAATTAAAATTTTCTAGAGCAGAAAAATTACACTCATAGAGCATTAAAGAATTAACAAACACACTAATCAGGATAAATACTTCAGGAATACTTTGAGTGACAGAAAAATCAGTTTCAGTACAGTTAACTGTCAGGGCTTCAGGCTGGATAATAGACTCAAGAGGGTGGGTTTACGGTTTGACTCGTATGACGTATCTAACAGGATGCCTAATGCTCGTTAGAATTTACATTCCTTGTGAAGAATTTGATTGCTGAAAATGTGATCTACAAAAAACAGTATGACCACCCAGATGTGCTCCTTACTAGTATTTGCAAGGGAATCACGTATTATTTTCTTCATTACAGTTTATGATACCATTTTTACTTAGGTTTTGTTGAAATGGAATCATACATCTAGGCTAGACCATAAGTGGACTTAGCTGAATGAGGTGTAATAGCAAGTAATGTGAGCCATCCCAGTCACTGAAAATGCTCTATCAGCTGACAACTCTGTGCCTAAATTCTATAGGTACTTCACTGCTTACTTTCAGAAGTATCCAGCCACATAGTTACTTCTGTATCTTAAAGTGTCACATCCCAGTTTTGGCCAGGTAAATATTTCAGCACCCAAGCCTAACTTTGATCTAGAACTTAGTCTGTGAAAGTACTCTTTAAGTCTGGATGTCAGTGCAAGGAACAAGCACACAGTCAGATTGCTTGTGATGCACAGGTGAAGAAACCATCTGCTTTTCCTGAATTAACTTACATTAGTTTGAGTAAGGGAACCTCATACATATTCATAAATATCCTATTTTCCAGTTAGAGCATTTCCAAAGTGACAAAAAAGGGCTGAAACACTTGAATATTTAAAAAAAATTTAAGAAGTCGTCATCATGTTCTCTGTGTGTTACAGCTATTCAGCTGCGGAATAATAGCAGGTAGTGCCAGCAGCGCAGAAAAGTCCTTAACTAACTAGTTCTGCTTTTCAAAGAGGAAGAGAGAAGAGAAAGTATTTCAAGCAAGCTCCAAGCATGCCTACTGGCTAGGAGGAAAAGGCGGAAACAGCGTTAAACAGCTGATGGTAAGCTTCTATATGCATGCTCAGCAGTAGATGCAAAAACATCCATGATTTTTCACCAACATAAAGCTTTAGGTGAGAAGCATAGATCAGTTTACGGAACTCAGAAGCAGAGGTAAAATGTTATAAATTTAAATGACATCTGGGTGTTGAAACTCAGTGCCTAAAATACATTTAAGCATCTGTATCTAACAACTTCATCTTCTAGATTTAGGTTTGCCTTGTCATTGATACACTTCTGAAAAAAAACAAACCCTAATTAGGTCAGTTTCATGGGGGACTGAGAAGGAGAGAAAAATTATTAAGCCAAGAGACACTACAGAAGATAAAATACGAACAACAGCATTAGTTTTACAGACAGGTTTGGGAAGGGATTTCAATCAGACCTGAAAGAGGTAAAAAAGTTATCAGGTTTCATCCCTCCTGCTTGGTCTGCCTGATACAACTGTTAGGAAACAAAACCTGAGTGTTTTGTTTATACATTTTGCAGCCCAAAGAAATTATCTGGCCTATAGTTGGGATGGTCACACCCTCTGTTTACACACATACACAAGTTGCCAAGAAATTTTGAGTAAAGAAACTTCAGAAAGGAACTTTAGCCTCATTCCAGCAAACCCACCAAAACCAGACCACTAGCAATTTTATTGAGGATTGTTCCCTCAGCACCCAGAACTCCTCATATTTCAGCCCATAAAGTGATCCCTGGGGAAACCCTTTCTCTCCCTCACCTATAGCTTATTTGAGCTTTCCTTGCTTTTATCATGAAATTCAGAAAAGGAAAATGCAAAGTCCTGCACCTGGGAAGGAATAGCATGATGCACCAGTACATACTGGGGGAAGATTTGCAAAGTGGACTTGGGCAGTGGCAAAAGGCAGACACAGCTGAGTGTGAAATGACACTATGCCCTTGTGGCAAAGGCAGCCACCAGTATTCTGGAATGCATAAAGAGCAGTCCTGAGAGCAGGCAAATGGAGATGATCCTTCCCTTCACCTCAGCACTGCTAAAGACATCCCTGGAGTACTGTGTTCAGTTCTAGGCTGTGCGAGTACCGGAACTACTGAAGAAGATCCAGCAAAGGACTGTGCAGACGACAAAGGGGATGGAGCCTCACCTACTGGAGGAAAGGCTGAGAGATCTGAGTCTGTTCAGCCTAGAGAACAGAAGGCGTAATGGAGATCTTATCAGCGTGTAGAGATATCTGAAGGGAATTTGTGAGGAAGACAGAGTCTCTCATGAGGTGTCCAGTGACAGGCCTAAAGCAGTAAGCATAAATCAAAACATGGGAGGTTCATGCTGAACAGGAAGAAACCTTTTTCATGGTAATAGTGATCAAGCAATGGCACATGACAGTGTGCCATCACCATCCTTGGAGTTACTCAGATGCTATCTGGACATGGTCCCGGGCAACTGGCTGTAGGTGTTCCTGATTTAGCTGAGTACAGAGTCCAGAGGGCTCTTCCAACTTCAACCATCCTGAGTTTCTGTGAGCTGTTTTATTGCAGAGATCAGGATGAATTTGGTAGCGGCAATGTCTGACTTATAAAATCACAGAATCATAGAACAGTGTGGGTCGGAAAGGACTTCGAGATCATTTAGCTCCAACCCCCCTGTCTTGGGCAGGGACACCTCCCAATAAACCATATCACCCAAGGCTCTCTCCAGCCTGGCCTTGAACACCGCCAGGGATGGAGCATTCACAGCTTCCCTGGGCAACCCATTCCACTGCCTCACCATCCTCACAGTAAAGAATTTCTTCTTTATATCCAATCTCAACTTCCCCTGTTTAAGTTTGAACCCGTTATCCCTTGTCCTATCACTACAGTCTCTAACGAATAGTCCCTACCCAGCATCCCTGTAACCTCCCTTCTGACACTGACTTCTTGATTTTCTTTTTTTTTCTACTTTACTTGACAATTTTTAATGAACCATAGACTGTTTACCTGATTATTTTTGCTTCACTTCCATTGACATGACTGCGCACATGCATGAACATACACACTTCCCTGCAGATATGCTGCTAAAACTCTTCTGCAATATTCTCCTTTAGCAATGTATTTAAATATTTTTTAAAACTTCACAGAAGCACAAATGATTTATCACAAATTTATTTGTACTTTTTCGGCAGATCTTTTCTCATGTGAAAAGCTACTAAATTTACTATCACAAATATTAACCAACCACCTACTTCTGTCATAGAAATTAGTTCATCAGTTGGTAACTAAATAGAAAACATATACCCAGACTTCACACCTTGAGCCTTCACCAGAAGTATCATCAGACTGATGCACTTTACAGAATATAGGGAAGATCAACAAACTGCAGGTGTTTTTCTTTCTCCTTCTGTTGATTTACAAATTCAACTTTAAACACTGTTTAGTATGTAAATAAGACATGGAGTCAAGAATATATTTTAGCTTGCATTTATACTTTCCATTTAAATGCAAAAAGTTATACTTTTTGCTTTTAAAAATTTTTGCTTAAAAGATTGTGCTTAATATTTATACTATGGAAAAGGGAAAGTTAGTTGATTTTATTTTTCTTGAGAGAAAAAAAAAAAAGAAAAACAAGGGAGAGAACCAGAGTTTACCAGTTTTGGTTGCGTTACAAATCTGTTTTGAAACATAACTCATTATCATTTGCATGTTTTGTTTCCTGTTTCATTCCTGTTTGTTTTGTCAGTTCCACACAATTCCAGTAAACATAAACTTGCTGCAGCACTTTGTGAATTCACAGTACAACTTAATTATGTCAGTTCATATCAATCTCAGTATGCACAATGATTACAACAAATGGAGGTGGTACAAAAGATAGTGGTTGGAAGGTGAATAAGAGTGTATATGAAGAGTGTGAATGTGAATTTTAGTTATAGGCTAGCTATACAATTGTAGAATCATAGAACAGTTTGGTTTGGAAGGAACCTTAAAGATCACCTAATTTCAACTCACCACAGTTGCTAAGGATTAGTACAAGTTGCCTAGAGAGGTTGTAGCATCACCATCCTTGAAGATATTCAGATGCTGTATGTTTTATCCAGGATAACTTTTGAGCTGCATTACAGATATAATTTCTCTTTTCTCAGTACTGTAGAGAAACACAGAGAAGGCTGAAGATAACATCTGGTGAGGTGAGAAGCTCATAGAAGTTTTGTACTGTACAGCTTTAGAATCCACACTGATATGACAGTGAGTGTAAATATGCAATATGGCTCCAGCTAGGTAGGGAACTACACTGTGTTCTGTAAAGAAGAAAGAAAAAAAGCCACAGCAAAGCAAGAAAAAGAAAAATAAACTACTTAAAATATATAAAAAAGAAAAAAAGGAGGGTAAGAATATAACATCAATTTATGTGTTCTTACTGCTGAAATACTGTCAGGTACTTAAAAAAATAGCAAGATGTATCTCAAAAACATCAAAGACTAGAAAAAGGAAAACATGTAGAGAAGAATGAAGAATAAAGTGTTTTCATTTTAAGTCAGTTCAAATTCCTTATACTATCTTGAGTATGAAAAAGTATTTGGAAGGTAATGCATTCTTGACAGTCTCATATGCTTCAAAGTGCCTTTGATGAGAGAAGGTTGACAGGTTTATTGGGCAAGCTTTCCAGTTCTTCATTATCCTTTCCATCCAAAAGTATTTTCCAGTATCAACTTATACTAGACAATGAATTATTTTTTCTTGCAATTGAAGCCCATTACTTCTTTTCCAATACAGAGAGCCCATTATCCCTTTCTTTGAAATATTCTTTTTATTTTCCTGAAATCCACTATCATGTACTTCCTAAATGCTTTCTTTATTCTAGATTTTCCTGGAGTTTATAATCTCAAGATCCTCTGGATTTCCAGTCCAGTTGAGGCTGTCACCACTTGGTGCTTACTATGAAGCCTGGTAGAAAAAAATTTAACATACTCTGCAAATCTATCTAGGAATGCTGAATTGATTAAAAGGATGACTGCATGAATCTTGTAGGCTACAAGGAATGTATTAGCATAATAATCCTTTTCTCTTTCTTTTTTTTTTTTTTTTTTACCAATACTGTGATGCTGTTAATTCATGATTAACTTGGGGTGTTCTCTAACTTGTAGACCTGCAGTACTTTTACTTAGACATCTGTTCCCTACTTTGTATGTATGGAATGTGTCATTTCTGCCTAAGCAAGTGTCTTGCAGTTATCCCTATTGAATCACATGCTATTATTTCGAACTGACTCCCAATCTGTCAAAAGAATTTTGAATTCTATTACTGTCCTCCAAGACACTTGCATTCTCTCCTGAGCATGGTATGTATGTAAATATTCTCTATTCCATCACCCAAGCTATTCATACTAAAGCACTGATATGGCATCTTCAGACTATTGAAGCAGCCCTCTCAAGAGCAGTGCATGAAACAGCAAAAGAAAACTAAAGAAATGAAGAATATCAGGGGAAAAAAAAAAAAAAAAAACACAGAATAAGAATCAAAGCAAGCTTATATACGGACTGCGCTGAAGGAAGAAGTATGTCTGGATAGTTCTATCACTAAAGAATCAATAGCAATCATTGCTTGTTTGTTTGTTTGTTTTCTTAACTAGTACACCTGTAAAGTTACCTTCAGGCATCTTCAAGCAAAACAACTTTTTCCTTGTCCTAAAGATTTTAGATTATCCGTATATATAGAGTGACTCCTGCAAGTGAAAATCAGATGTTCCAAAATTCTGCATAAATAAAAGGAAGAATTTCTGACTGACAGAGGAATCTTTATTCCTTTTTACCTAGCCGACAAATTATCCGATTCTGCTTGTCTTTTACTGGTTTTAGCATCCACAGTAAATAGACATCAAAATGTTGCCTTCTTTAGCGATAACCTTAGAAACAAGAAGAAATATGGCAGCACTGCTGCTCTATTCTTTCCTTTCCCAATTTCAGGGTATTAGTATACCTGAAGTAGGCGATGACTAGTATGTCAGTATTTTAAAAACAGAATAGATATAAACATGCTATAGCACAGTCAAACAACAGTACTCTTTCATCTCCACAGCACAGGATGTAGATCCATGAGTCTCATCAGCTGTAGAATCATTGATCACAGTCATTAGATACATTTCATTTTTGTCTGCAAATACTGATCACATAATATGATTTTGTTCATATTAACTTTTTGTTTTAACAGTATCAGTAACAGGTATAGACACAAGGTGTGTGTAAAAATGTGGATGAGTGGTTTTAAACACATGGGAACTTCTTAGCACAGCCACTTCACACTGGCTACTGTCTTTTATAGTGTCTATTTTTAACAGAAGAATGTTTGAGTAACAGTTATCAGCCAGATTCATGACTAACATTAATTACATTTTCTTTCTCCACATAGTCGACTGGCACACAACAGCTCTCCTCTAAATCCTGTTTCTTCCTCAGCCTATGAGCTAATTTAAACTCTGGCATTAGTAGCACAAAATTTAAGATTACTTCATTTTGCTGTGTTTCTTTCAGTGATGTATCATACTTTTCTGAATTATAAACATACACAAAAATCATAAACCACCAGTCCCTTCCTCTTCTCCTTGGAAAACAAACAAACAAACAAACAAAACCAATAAAATAATGAAAGCAGCAAAATAGCAGAGGATGACACTGGGAACAATGCAGTCACTGTTATATGCAAAAATAGCCCTAACGTTGTCATGGTAAGGTCTAAGAAAGCACACTCTCTATGGCAGGTTGAAAGGATTGCATCCTCCTGTTAGTACAGCTACAGTAACTTAGTACATACTACACCTGTGTAGATGATGAATGATTCTGGCTAGAAAAGATGCTGGTTTTTTCATTTATTGTAAGTCAGACATTCATTTACTTAAGTCAGATAAAATTCAATAATCAGGCTAAAATTCTCACACTTGGTTGTAAACCATGGATAGGAAACTGTTTGAGATAAACTTTTCAAGTTTATGTGCTTCTCTCCCTTTGTCTACTAAATATTCTAAAAATAATGTGTTTCTGCTATATATATTCTACATACTCCACAGTGTATTTAATATATAAAGTCCAATTAATCCAATTACAATTCTCATAGAAAAATTCTTACACACCGATAACTATGATTAGTGCACATGGGATACAAATCCTAGTCTTGCTGATGGTAGTAAAGACTATTAAATATATACTACATGTAATCACTTTGTTCAGGATACATAAAAAATGCCAGCATTTTTACTTAGAAGAATAGTGTATTAATATCTGTTTTTCTTGCTCAGAGCTTGCCCCAATGCGTGTCTGCATGTCCAGTTGTGTATGTGAGAGCATGCCAGCGTGCAATGCATATGTACCCATGTCAACTTGGCTGAAGCAAAATAATACCCATTCCTCCTTGTGGAAAGAATATACAAAAAAATCTAAATCACAGTTTTGCTGCCTTTCAATGAAGTACAGATTTTCTATCTGCATGGGTATTCTGGTTTAGTTTTTGAATTGAAGCTGAAGACAGACTGAGAAAAGTTGTGGCTGTTCAGCCTCGAGAAGAGAAGGTTGCATGAAGATCTCATAGCAGCCTTCCAGTATCTGAAGAGGACCTACAAGGATGCTGGAGAGGGACTCTTCATCAGGGACTGTAGTGATAAGACAAGGGTTTAAACTTAAACTGGTGAAGCTCAGGTTAGATATAAAGAAGAAGTGCTTTACTGTTAGGGTGATGAGGCACTGCAACAGGTTGCTCAAAGCAGTGGTAAATGCTCCCTCCCTGCAGACAGTGTTCAAGGCCAGGTTGGACAGAGCCTTGGGTGACATGGTCTAGTGTGGGGGGCATGGAACTGGATGATCTTAAGTTCCTTTCCAACCCTAACTACTCTTTGATTCTATAATTAAACTGTGTAAAATAGGATCTCTAAAATGAAGATCAAAAGTGAAGAAAAGATTAATTCACTGTGGTCATAGTGTCGTGGTTTAGGCCATAAATCAGCCACGCAGTTTGTTCACTCACTTCCCCCTTTTTCTTCCCTCTGCTCCTG